>PVIR01003406.1:0-88907 GCA_004026965.1 Petromus typicus | reverse complement strand
ATACTGGGCGTGGAGACTCACAACCAGCAGCAACCAGTACCACATACCACAGTGCCGGGCGTGGTGGCTCACGCCTGTAATCCCAGCACTCGGGAGGCAGAGGCAGGAGGATTGATGTGATATGAGTTGGAGGCTGAGCTCGGGGCCAGCCTGAACCACAAAACGAGACCCTGTCTCCAAAAAAAAAAACCTAAAAAAATAAATAAATAAAAACCCAAAAAACAAGAGAAGATGGAGGGCACCAAGGGTGACCCTTCAGTTAAAGAGGAACAAAAACATAAAGGATCTAAGCCCAAGTGCCAGAACGGTGGGCACCCACAGACCCATAGGCACAGCTTTTGAACTTGAAATTGAGGGTCAGGGATTTAAGCTCAGTATTTCTGACACCTGCCTCAAAAGTGCAAGGTCCCAAGTTTGATCCCCAGTACTAAAACAAAAAACTAAGACAAGTTTAGAATTGACAGTGAAGGAAATGAAGAGTCTTTATAGTGACCCAGAAACTGTCTGAGCGCATTTGTGCCCTCACCCATGAGTCACCCATGGGTCTGCCTGCCAGAGTCCAAGCAGCCCATCATTATAGGCTAAGCCAACCAAGCTCACGGAGCAAAGATCATAAGGAGTCACACCCGTGTGTGTCCTTCCGTACAGGCTGATTTTGTGCTCCCAGAGCAGGCTGAGTGGGTCTCAGCCTCTTCCTCTGGGTAGAAAAGTGGACATGTGGGCAGGTGGCTGGATTCGGCCCTGAATTTCCACCCTACACCCAGCATAGGTGATATTACTAGAGGAAGAGTGCTCTGGTCCCTACCCGGTTGGCCCCTGAGATCCAGGAAGCATTAATATGGATAACAAAGGCCACAGTCTCATTATTCATTCTTCAGAGCGCCCAGTGCACTTTTCTTTCTGCTTGGTCTGTGTGGTAGTCTCTTTTTCAGGTCGCCTTCCTTTCAGTGTCTGCCTGGAACACCCCATGGCACGATGGCTTCACTTTCTGTTATCTTCAGCACACAGGCCTTTGCGTGGCATCCAAGCCCACGAGACTGTCACTTCCCAGCTGGCGCATGGGTACGTGTTACCAATGACTAGGCCTCTCGGGCTGCCTCTCTCTTTTTTTGTTTGTTTTTGTTTTTGTTTTTTTGAGACACGGTCTCCTTTGTGGTTCAGGCTGGCCTTGAGCTCAGCCTCCAACTCACATCACAGCAGTCCTCCTGCCTCTGCCTCCCGAGTGCTGGGATTACAGGCGTGAGCTACCACGCCCGGCACTGTGGTATGTGGTACTGGTTGCTGCTGGGCATGAGTCTCCACGCCCAGTATGGTATGTGGTTACTGGGGGTTGAACCCGGGTCCTTACGCTTGCAAGACAGGCGCCAGAACCACTGAGCTAAATCCCCGGCCCTGCCTCTCTATTTCCTAGCATCATCGTGGACAGACACAGGAGCTTTGCCCTCCTGGTGTCTTTGCCCACTGTGCTCCTCCTGACTGCACTGCCTTCTCACCACCACTCACTGAGGATTCCTTCTGGTTCTTCTCACCCTAGTGTCCACCCAAGGGCACCTTTTCCCCAAAGGATGCTCGGCTCTGTCAGCTCTGGCACAGGGCATGGCACATCGTGACTGCAGGGTGGAAAAAATAATCAGTTGTGCTGCACTCAGGGTGCCATCAGGTCTACTGCTGGTGGTCTCTCTGTGTCCTTATGTCCAGAGGGAGAGTTAGATGACATAGTTTGCATTAAGCTTCCAAGAGCCTTAGCTTTTCCTCAGAGCTTCCACCTAAGCTTCCATGTCCCACTTCAAAACACACCTGATGATACAAAGTCTAAAAAATCACAACAGAGCTACTGGTGATCTGTGGAATGTCACTTGACTCAGGCACTGGCCTAGACCTGCCTCTTGTCTGATCTCCAAGGGGCCCATGAGGGGCTGCAACATTCCTATTAACAAATAAGTGGAAGCCGGAGAGAGAAGGCCACTGCCCACAGTCACGCGGCTGAGTAGCTGTGCTCCCTGCAGAAGGCCCAGCACCGGCCCCGCCCCAAGCCCCGCGGGACTCCTCTCCCCATGGCCACTGCCCCTTAACACAACCTGCGAAGACAGACACTTTCACTAATGCATTCTGATTCCAGAAGCTCGGAGGCTCTGGGGCCTAGGCTGCCCTGCAGGCTGGGAGCTCCGCAGGCAAGAGAAAGGGAAGAAGGGTCCCTGGAGGGCAGTCACCCCAGCCGACAGAGAGGGGGCAGGCCCTGGATCAGGGTCCACACGGGCCTGGGACAGTGGGCGCCTGAGCTGAGTCTCACTGGACTCCATGCCACCCAGCCCCACCCCCACCCACCCCCCTCCACCATCTCTCTGGCAGAATGTTGGCCCCTGTTCAAGTTTCCTGAAAAGTTGTCCTAGTTTCACCCCATTAGAACTAACTACTGGGCTGCAGAGCTGGTCCCCTCCATGACACCCATCTTTTGTCCAAAAAAGGGGCTGGGACTCCCTGCAAGCCCTAACCTGAGCTCTTGCTTATGTCCCCTCCAACCCTGGTACTCTTGGCAGGAATTTACCCAAGTGCCAATTTCCTCATCTGTGTGACGGGTGGGTGGGAACTCTCTGCTCTGGGTGTAGGCAGTTAGGTGGCAATTAGTTGGCTTTCCTCTCCACGGAGCCCAGAAGAAGCTCCCAACTAAGGGCTCAGAGTGAGGCAAGGGGCCACAGAGGCCAGCCCTGTGTCCCCCGAGCTCCGCACTCCTGTTCAGACTCCTGTCAGATCTTTCAGAGAAGCTGAGCTACCTGCCTGAGGTCACACAGCAAGTGAGAGCCGGGCCAGGACGGTCCACAGCCTAGGCACCCCTGACTCTGAGCAGCCACCGGGTGTCCTCCTGAAAGGCTGAGGTCTAGCCTCCCATGGACCTTGGGGCCTTGCCCTCTGCCTGAACTGTAGAGTGGCCTTAAGGTCACCTCTGCGAGCCTCTGTTTCATCACTTATAAATTAAGGCTGGTCTTATTTTACAGGTTGCCTGGAGCATCAAACTCCAGGCTCATTATAACTGCTCAGCCTGCCCCTGGGGTGGCCAGGATGTGCTAGTGATAGCCCAGTATCTACTGTTCTCACTTTCCTTGTGTAGCACAGCTCCAGGGGCCTCGTGGGACAGGGACTTCCCAGGACCCAGCAATGAATCAGCATGGCAGAGTGAGTCCAGCTGGTGATGCCTTGCCTGGCATCTCCCTGCACATCCCCACCGTCCCTTATTCTACCATAACCTACTCCAACACGGACTTGCTCATTACATGTCTTCAGGTGCACCGCACTCAGCAGGAATCTCAGTGGTTGGCCCTCCTCCTCCAAGCTTCACCCCACATCCACCTGGATTCCCATCAAATGAGCCCCAGGGAGCAGGCCTACCCCTCAGCTGCTAGGGATCCTTCAGAGATGGGCACAGTGAGGGGACCCAGGCAGTGGTAGAGCCTGACAGTGCAGGCACCCCAGGTCCCAGCACGACCTTTACAGCAGGTGGGCTGGGCTGTGGAAGGCCCCCCAGGTTGTTCCCTGCCTTCACTTATCCTGATCACCAGTGTCCTCCATTCCTCAGAGACCTGGGCTGAGGCAGAGTGAGGCTGAGCCTGGCAGCTGGACAGGGACAGGCGAGGAGACAGAAAGAGATGAGGAGGCCCTGGACTGTGCAACGGGGAGGAGGGCATACCTTCTTGGAGGAGGTCAGTAAGCTAGAACTCACTTGAAGTCAAAGAAGATATTATCTAGGCATGGTGTGTCAAGAAGAGTCGAAGCCCCAGAGGAGAAGCGCCGCAGGCCAGCACCCAGAGGGACTGCAGGGAGGTCCTCTTGCTGGAGCTCGGAGACTGGCAGGGCAGGGGAGGAAGGGCTAACACACGCGGGAGTGACGGAACTGAGGACTTTGCCCTTCATTCTGAGAGATCCATAGCCAGCCTCAGGGTCGGGGAGTGAACAGTCCTTGAGAGTTGAAGACTGCATGGTAGATTGGAAGAGAAAAAACTGTTAGGCATGGGGAGGTGGGTTTCTGCCTGGAGGGAGCTATATGTGGCCAGACAAGAGACCCTGGTGGCCCAGGCCTGCAGAGCAGCAGCGGGGACAAATGAGTGAATGAATGGAAAAGTCAAGGCAGCAAGGGGCAGAGGTGTGCCAGCTTCCAGAGAAATAGGGCCCGGCTGAGCTGGGGACCACTATGTGGGTGGGGGCAGAAGTCCAGGCCCACTGGGAACCAGCGCAGGGATTGCCACGCCCTACCCGTCTTGGAGCACGGCTTCTACCTGAGACGAGAAGGTTCATTCTGACTTTCTTGGTGCTGTAGATAAGCCATGCCTCCACCTAGCCCTCCCCTTCGCCATGGCTGTGGTTTGGTGCCAGCTGCCTTCTCGATAGCCTGGAACGAGGTTCCCTGAAGCCTCTTCCTCCGGACTTTAGTGGCTTGGTGTGAGTAGTGTGGGAGGAGGGCGCTTCGGGACCAGGAATGACCGGGCACTGCTGCTACTCCTACCCTGGAAGAGCCTTCTTCCCGCCTGTGTGAACTCTTCAACTGGCACCTCATTAGGCTTCAAGGAACGGTTACATTGCAGCTCCTCCAGCTCTGCACTGAAACCCAGACGCCTCCTCTAGTTTCCCTCTGCACAAGAAGGGCGGCCATCCATACTCAAGCAGGGAGACCAGCAGGGCAGCTTTGTCACAGGAGGGAGCGAAGGCAGGCATCAGCACGAACTCTTCAGCCCTCCTTGTTGTGAAACCCAAGGGCAAGTTGAAAGGCTAGTTTACCTTTTTCAGAATGTCCCCAAACGGGATCTCAGATCTCCTATGCAGCCGGAGAGTGCTGTGATCTTTGGTCTGGTACCTGCAGCTGGGGCCTCCGTTCAAGCAGGTTCTGAGGAAGCCTGGATGGCTACATGTCAGAAGTTAGCTGAGACCCAGCTCTACATGGGCCCACCTGAGCGTTTTGATTTGGTACTAGGCCTTTGACTCAAGGTCCAACCCTTACCCAGAAATGACAGCTTTCTCCCAGCCCCTGCTTTCCTGGATGACTGCCTTGTACCCACAGGCCCAGAGGGGCTGGCCTGGGAGCTGGCGGTATTTCTGGCCCCAAGGCAAACCATTCCTCCCTCTCTGGCCAACCCAGTGCCCTGGCCACCTGCCTAGACGCAGTGGCCACAATAGCCAGAGCCTGTGCCTGCAGAAGCCTGTGGGCAGAGGCAGAGCCCAGGCGGGTGAAGGTGGTGGGGTGGGCAGCAGCCTGAGGGCAAGACTCATTCCCTGAGGAAGGCCCTCTCCTGCCAACCTCTGCCCACCACAAGATGATGGTCATTAGTGGAAACCCAAGTCACCAAGGTGTCTGAGAGAATGGAGATAAATAGCCCCGCTGCCTGTTTCTAGTGCCAGACTCAGAGCCAGGTTCTATGTGCCCACGTTAACTCAGCCTTAGGGCAACCCAGGGGTAGGGTTTTGCAGGGAGGAAGCAGGCTGAGCACTTGCTCCGCATTCCTGCCCGTGTGGAGGTGGTGCGCCTGCTTGTCTCAGCCTGGAGCTTCTCTGGACATCATGCTGCATGGGAAGCCGAGGCTCCCTGCAGCCTTTCCAGGGCAGAGAGCAGTCTGGGTAGAGCACAGGCCTCGACGGCTGTGGGCAGTGGGATGGCGGCCTGGCACAGGTGTTCTGTGTCCCGGGACCTCTCAGCGCTCGGTAGGACTCCGCATGGCTGCTGGCTGTGCAGGTACCTCACTCAGGCTCCGCTGGTCCAACTGGCCTGACCACTTCTCTAGCACTGCCCCTATGCCCCTGTGCACAGCCTTGCCAAGCTGGCAGAGACTGGGTGGAGACTGCGTCAGGGCCCTCGGTCGCCATCTCCCAGTCTCAAAGGATTAACGGGCCTCCCCCAGGCCACTCTGCTAGGTCTCTGGGCTCTATCTATGCCCTCAAGAATAATTTCTACATGCAGCGAGAATGTGGAGGGCAGGCCTGTCCAGGAGACGCAAGGACTTGTGTAGCTCTGGAGAACTGCTAGTTTCTTCTGTAAACCTTTCTTGCCACTATCTTTATTTGCTTTCACTGATTTTTTTTTCCCCCAACAGAACAGCCAACGTCTTCCTTCCTCTCTCTCTCTCTCTGTTTCTTTGCAGTACTGCGGTTTGAACTTAGGACCTTAAGTTTGCAAGGCAGGCTCAGGGACTCTGAACTAAATACCCGGCCCCATTTCTAGGTTTCTTGCCCACCTCTCATCCCATATCCAGTTCCTTGTCTTGCAGATTTCTCAGTTTCCTAGCTAGCGGTGCCCTGGACGATCCTCACAGTCAGGACCTCGGTAGTGCCATCCACGAAATGGGCATGCTTAAATTTCCCCCAGTTTCCCTGACTGAGCCAGGAACCCGGAAACGCGAGAAGAAAGAACGCCTGGGCGGAAGGAGAGAAGCCTCTTCAGCCGCCAGGTGGCTGCCGGACCCGCGAATAGACCCACATCTTTTATAGCCTGGCTTGCATCACGTGGGTGGAGATTTTCCTGGGGCGGGGAGGGGCGGGGTCAAGGGCGGGTCCTTGCCGGGCAGCCACCGGCGGAGTCGCAGGCCGTCCCTCTGAGGGCGGTTGCGCCACACCCACTGGGAGGCCGCGGAGGTGCCCGTGCGGAGCGAGGAGAGTGTGCGCAGCTCCGGGGATGGGGACCGAGGGCCTTCCAGAGGCGCCACAGCTGCAAGGGCTGCGCTGTGGGCATTGCGGGGCTGGGCAGTCAGAGCTGCAGCCTGAGAGGCCCCCAGGACAGGCGGGAGCCCTGCTGGAAGCACCATCCCCTCTCTTGCCATAGGTATTTCTCACGTTTGACCCTAAAACAAATTTGCTGAGGAAGGAGCTGGAGAGGAGAGCTCAGCCTGGCCAGTGGCGGTGTCTCCGCAGCGCTGTCTGACCTCCCCACAAACCCCAGGTGGTTTTTAGTTCCAGCTTTGTTCTGCAGAAGAGGAGGCCGGGCACAATGAAGTCATATGTAGGCCAGAGCCTGCCAGTACCCTGGTGCCTTCCAGTCCCCTGCCATGGGGCGCTGCCTATAAGGCTGCTTCTTTCTGATCCCGTCCTTGCTCCAGGCCGAGACCACTGTGAGTACCAGTGTCTGTGGCACGGCCCGGGCCTCCCCACCACCTTTCACACCACCCCCAATGGGATCTGCCAGGCTCTGCTGTCCCCAGCAGTTGAGCAGATGTACCTGCCCTGCTGGCCTGTGCCTCCTGCACCAGAAACAAGCGCCCCTTGGCTGGGCCATGCTCTGGGTGTCATAGAGCTGATTGATTCTGGTAGCCAAAGCCCTGGGGAGACCAGAACGGTGACAGCTGTGAGCCAATTAAACCTTTACCCCTTTAAAAAAAATAGGGGCAGGCAGAAACAGACGGAGAAGAAGCAGAGTGCAGCTGTTGGCAGAGATCAAATGAGGAACCTTGTCCTGCCTGCGTCCTGGTGGGCCTCTTGGGCAGATGGTGGCCCAGGCATTTCAGGTTGTTGTTGAGTCCTGGATTTCCCAAGGAGCATTCTCAGGCCCCAGCTGGGGTTGTGGCTTTTGGGTGGAGCACGGGTGACAGGGATGAACTTATTCTCCTCTGGACAGATTTGGGGAACCCATAGAGGAACAGCCGTGGATGGATGCTGCCCATTTCTACCCCCGAGCTGCTTCCTTAGCTGTATACTTGGTCAATGAGGAAAAGAAAGTATCACTTCTCGGAAGCTGGGAGCCCAGCCCTCGCTGGGGATTTACACCCCATGTCATGAGAGGCCACGAACGACTTTTTCAAGACTGACAGCCTACGACCTGGCACAATGACTATACCCAGAACCAGACTGATGGAGACAGGCACGGAGCAGGTGTCCACCCTGCCTGTGACTCTGTGTAACATCTCATTCAGCTCTTATTTCCCAGACGAGCACTCAGGCTGGAGAGGTGTGGTCACTTGCTCAGGGCCATACAATTAGATGTGACCCAGTCATGGGACATGGAGGTCAGCTCACAAGCAGTTGGCCCTGGGCCACCCAGTGCGGGCCCAGAGGCAGCTCCAGGATGCTGCAGCTCCAGCCATGCTAGGCTCAGACTCCTTGAATCCCTCCCAGGTCTGCGCCCTCAGGGGCTCTGGGATCCAGGGTGCATCTCTGAAGAAAAACAACCCACATTCCTCTGCTGTGGCCAGGATACCCTTAGGCCCTCTGCCCCACTTAGAGGACCTCATATGTCTCTCGGAGTCCCCAAAGGAGAAGAAAGACTGGCTGAGGCCAGTGTGTGCTCGAAGGCCTGACCTCATCAATGCGTGTCCATCCCCAGATCAGGAAAATGCTTCCTGCGGGGTATCCTTCTTGTTCCTACAATACTGATCCATTCTAAAGCAGTGGTTTTTCAAGCAGGAAATTTTCCTTTTTGTGAGGCATTTGGCAATGTTTCAAGATATTTCTGTCTGTCTTAAATTGCAAGGAGCAGGGGGCTTGCTACTGACAGATAGAGGCCGAACTGCTGCTAAACATCACACAGAACACACAGCAACCTCCACCACAAAGAACTGTCCAGCCAAGAGGCCAGCTATGCTGAGTCTGAGAACCCCTGATGTGCCGGTTTAGGGCCCAGGCAGACCTTGGTTTGAGTTCTCCCTGTCATTTAGTAGCTGAGTGCTCTTGGGCAAGTACCTTCACTTTTCTCTTAGTATCAGCTTGCTCATCTTCAAAAAATGGCACTTATAGCATCCGTCACCTCTTGGGGGCTTGAGGATTTTACAGACTGCATACACCCAGCACCTAGGACAGAGTCTGGGACTGGGAAGCGGTGATGGCCAGTAAGCTTCCTTCTCTTTTTCTGAAGTAGAAGCCAGCACAAAGGTCTGCTGGCTGGACCTGAAGCTCCCAATGGCTAACCCTCCCTCTGTGGTCCCTGGCACAGGCTAGGACTATTATTGTTGAAGGAGAGGCTGGGTTGGCACTGTCAACCTGGAGGAGGGGCCACAAAGACCTGACAGCTAGGGGGTAGAGGTCACCTGCAGCTCATCTTGTACACTATTCCCTGTGGGCCAAACCCAGGAAATCTAACAAATCCGGTTCCTTGGACCAGGGAAATGCCATAGATTACAACTGGGCATTAGGGAGGAGGGGCGCTTGAGTGGACACAACCAACAAGGGTAGCGATATGGAGGCATACAGAAGTGGCCTGACTGTGTTTTCAACTGAGAGTCCATCACTGCTAGATTTTAACAGCCCTTCCCACCTTTCCACTGCCGATGGCTTGAGAAGACCAAAGCTGCCTCTGCCACAGGCCCCTGGCCCAGCTCAGGCCAATGTCCATCGCCTGGGCCTCAGCTGGGAAGGATGCTCCCTTAGGCCGGGAACCTAGAACCCTAGAAGTGCGATTTCTTTGAGTAAGAATGAGATAAGGGCCTGCACGGTTTCTGAGCTTTCCGGGGGAGGGGATACACTCCTTGGACTCCAGTTGGAACTCAGCATTTGGACCCTGGGGATGCTCGGAAAAGAAAGGAGTTCTGGCTAAAAACCAAGTTCCTCATCTGGAAAAGAAGTTTAGGCCCTTGCCTGGGCGGCGGGCGCTCTGGAAGGTGAGAAGAGTGGGAGACGGGTCCCCGCAGCGCCCAGAACTGCTTGAGAAGCAGCGCGGCGGCCGCCCGACCAAAGCCTGGGGCCCTGGAGTCTCGCCAGCGCCGTCTCTGGGCAGGGCAGGGACCGGCAAGACTGTCGGCCGCCAAGGAGCCTGGCCCCCCGCGCTGCGGCCAACAGGAAGCGAGGGAGTGAGGCCTGGCTAGGCGGCCGACTGGCCGGCGGGGAGTCCCGGGTGTGGGCACAGGCAGCCGGGGAACCCCCGCCGGCGCCTCCTGGGCCCCGGGCTTCAGCGAACTCCCGTGGAAAACAGGGTCCCCTCAAAAGGTGGCTGGCGCTCCACCAAAGGGCTGTGAAGACAGCTGGCGAGGGCAGAGCGGTGAGGCAACCGAGGGACTTGCGTACAGAAGGATCCGGACTCGAGGGACACCCCCCAACCCCGGCGCTAGCGGGGGCGGGGACTCGGGCCCACGGGGCGGGGCGGGGAGGGGCGGGACATGGGCGGGGCGGAGCCGCCGGCACCTGGGTGAGGTCGCGCCGCGCCGCCCCGCCCCCTCGCACTTCCGTGTGCAGCGGCGCGGGAGCAGGAGCCGGAGCAGGAGGCGGCGGCAGTCCGGATTCCCTGAGGACCCCAGGGATCTGCCGCGCGCCGAGCTCGGGCCGCGCCTCCAGGCCGCCGGCCCGTCCTGGGCAGGCTCGCTCCGAGCCCAGCTCGCGTGTGCGAAGGGAGCAGCGCGGGGAGTCAGACCCCGACCGCCGCGACCCCGGGCGCCCTGCCCTAGCCGGGAGGTGAGTGAGCAGGGGCGCGGGATCCGGGCCGCCTTGAGGGCGCAGCGCCCTTTCCTTCCCCTCCTCGCTCCGGTTCCCGTTTCTGAAACTGAGAAGCTGAGCTGCGGCCCCCAAAAGCCCCGCCACGAGAGACCCGTGGTGCGTCGGTGCCCTCCGACGGTGGGCCCGAGGGCCTCCAGCCCGCCCGCCTCTGGGCGCGCTGTCCGGCCCCTCCGCGAGGCCGTCCGGCCCCGCCGAATCTCTAGGGTCCCCCGGCTCGCCGCCCTGCCTGCGGTGTCCCCGGTGCACTCTCCTGGGGCTCTGACTGCCTCCGCCCTCCGCTCGCCCCATCGCTCGCCCGGTCGCCCCCTCGGTCCTGCCCCCCGAGCCGCGGCACCGCCCTCCGCTCGCTTGTCCGTCTCTCTCCTCTCCACCACCAGGCCCAGGCCAAGCCGCCCGCCGCGCCTCGCCGCGCTCCCTGGTCCCAGCCGGCCTGACCCGCGCCTCCCCCTCGCCCCGTCTTTTCTTTCGGTCTCGAGGTCTTTCTGCCCGGTCTCTGGGCTGGGCGTGGCTCCGGTCTCGGTCTGTGCCATCCTCTTCCCGCCCCGTCCTCCAAACCCCCTCCCCGACGGCCCTGGTCACTCGGTCCCAGCGCCTTCCACTCAGATGCTGCTCCCCTGGTGACCCGGGTGAGGAGAGGGGCGGCGATGGGGCGCCCTGCTGGCCGGCGGTGGAAGGAGAGGAGGCGAACACCACCACAGCCTCCCTGTCTACTTCCCCAGCTCTGGTGTGTGTGTGTGTCTTTGTCTCTCGTGTTTTCACTGTGGGACTTTCCCGTGTGCTGTCTTCTTTCACATCTGTGACTTATCCAGAGGTTCATGTGTGTACTGTGTCCTGGTGTTATCTTCAGACTAACTACCCTCTTTGTGTCTGGAGAAGCCTGTGTTACACGCTGAGTATATCATGGTGACTAACTGGTCATGAATACATTAGATTTTTAAATTGTGGGAACCTCTTTTGGGCTGGCAGCCCACCAGGCTGATGGGTGTGTTTGTGTAACACCGTGTGTGTGTGTGTGTGTGTGTGTGTGTAAGAGAGAGAGAGAAGAACTTAGATTCGATTCTTCCTCTCCCTCTGCCTCTGAGCTGCTGTGACCCGGCTGACCTGGTCCAGAAGGAGGGGACTGGCCCCTTGAGTTTCCTCATTCCTGCTGTGGACTGGGCTGAGGTGTGGTGGACAGGCCAGCAGAGGGCAGCTTTGTGGCAGAGAGAGAGTGAGTGTGTATGTGTGTGTGACAAATATGGAGGAGTCTGGGTGACTAGAATGCTGTGAGGGCTGTGATGTGTGGCAGGACTGTTGTGGAGGTGACATAGTGTGGGGCTGTGGTAGGTGGATGTGATTGGTAGGAGGCTCGCAGGGACTATGAAAGAGCAAGTGCATGTGGGGAGTGACTGTGATCGTAGGGAACCTAGAGTGGCTGAGTGTCGGTGTTAATGGCAAGGAGGGTGTAACCAGGTGTGTGGTGACAGTGTCAGGAAGGATGGTGAGAGCTTCACTGTGTGAGCATGCAGGAGACCGAGGTTGTGGTTTTGCACCCTGCCAGTGCAAGGCTGGATGAGACTCGTGGGGAGATGCAAAAGGCAGAGTCAAGTCTTGGGCTTTTTAGTGTTAGTTTCTTTTCCAGTACCAAGGATTGAACTCAGGACCTTTCCTTGTAAAAGGCAGGCATGACATGACTGAGCTAAATCCCCAGTCCCTTAGTGTTATTTTTAAAAATATATATTTTTTTTATTTTTGTTTTTTTGAGGCAGGATCTCACTGTGGCCTTGGACTCACTCTGTGCCCTAGGTTACCCTTAAACTCCGGACCATCCTTCTGTCTCAGCCTCCTGAGTGCTGGGATCATAGTCCTGT
Source organism: Petromus typicus (assembly GCA_004026965.1). Lineage (NCBI taxonomy): Eukaryota > Metazoa > Chordata > Mammalia > Rodentia > Petromuridae > Petromus > Petromus typicus. Next base: position 76,665 of record PVIR01003406.1, on the reverse strand, counting down.
GCCACCACGGCTGGCTTAGCCTTTTTAGTGTTATGACCAAAACCTCAAATAGTCGTAATGCCTATCAGCAGCAAGACAGGCTTCTCAGGGACTGTTGAACTGTCTGCAGAGTGGGGACTACAGGTCCTTCATCAGTCTTGTTCCCTACTGAGAAGGAAGAACAAGCTGAGCCTAATTTGGTGGCACCCCTTCTCCCTGCTGTCCTCATTCTCCTGGGAGCTGAAACTAATGAGAGCTCAGATATCCCCAGTCCCATGTCCAGCCTGCAGCAGTGGGATCTGCTGCCTCCCACCCCCTTGGCAAGGCTGCTTGAGAGAGAGAGACTGCATAAAGGTGTTCACAGAGCCCAGGATACAGCCCTGTTCGTCCCAGATGACAACCCGCCCTGACCCCGTCCTGCAGCAGTGTCCAGGGACAGGGTAAGAGGAGTAATTCAGAGATGTGGCTGCAGGGCACTAACACCATTTAACTGGTGCAGCTAATTGAAGTTTAAATTAAAATTAGAAATAGCTTAAAAGACTGGCAGAAAGATAAAGCCTGAGGATGCCTGCACCCCCAGGGAGTGATGATGGGGTCTCTAACTTGGGAGGGGGATCACACCTGGGAAGGGGAATCTTCTGTGGAGGCCTGTTGTGGCCTACAAAGGAAAAGCTCAGTCCTTTCAACCAAGAGCCCCGGGTGCTTGTTCCCTCTGCCCTTCCTCTCTTCTAGGCCTCTGATTTGTTTTTTAGCTGAATACTGGGCCCAGCAATAATGTGAGAATCATGTGGACTATAAAGTAGAAAACAATAAAAAAGAATCACAGTTCGATACTTCCAACATGAGTGCAGTGGGAAACCTCAGGGTCAGCTGGGCAGAGGGTGCTGCTGGTGTTCCCCACCACTTTCAAAAAGTTGCCTCCGAGGAGTTGCCCTAGGACATAAAGTGCTTGTACCTGATTGCACCCGAGGATGCCAGAACCTGTGGGGCAACCTTCCCCGCTGCGCCCGAGGAGGGTTAGGTACTACTTTTCTTTGCTGTGTCTGCCGGCTACTTCTCTGGGTTGGAGGTGTTCCAAGGACAGAGACACAGTATTCCTCCCCCTAATGTGGAGTGGACGTAAGATTTGGGACTCACACGTCATTTCACAGAAGAGATAGCCAAGGCCAGAGAGGCCTGAGGTCGAAGAGCCAGGCGAGGCTGGCCAGGCCTGTGGCTGCCATGCTGAGGCTGGCTGGGGGGAAAGCCTGTTTGGTTGGCTGTGCCTCCCAGCTCAGCTGTTTTCTCCTGTTCCTGCAGGTCTGCTGGGAATCTGCCCGGGCGGGGGCGGCAGGCCTATTTCTCCCTGCGTATGTGAGTGGCAAGAGCAGCAGGAGCTAGGACCGAGGACAAGTGGGAACTAACGACCAGGTAGGACTGCTAATTCTTGGGTAGATGGACAGTGTGCTGTGTGGCCTTCCTCTTTGGACCCCTCCCCTTCCCCTGTGGGACTTTGGACGCAGGGGAACACGCACAGTCCTTGATCTGTCACTTTCCACAACCCCTGGGGCCTCTTAGGAGCTAGCTATTAGCCGTTAGCATGGCCCTCTCTGTTTGGAACCTGGCTGTGGTCCGAGGAAGGTTTTTTGGCCTTGGAGCTGGGAAGCGGGGGCCCACCAGTAGTTTGGTGGAAGGAGTAGTGACACCATTTGGGCCAGTTGGAGAGAAAGTGGATTGTGAGCTAAGGGTTGGGGTTAGATGTGTCAGCCATTCTGTGGCCTCTTTCATCTCAAAATGCTTTCATCATCACATAAGGAAACTAAGGTCCATTTGGACCCCACGGCAGGTTGGACAAGGCTAGGAACAGAACAGGGTTTCCCAGCATGCCTGAGGCCTTTTGCATACCCTAGCTCTTTTCCATTTCTCCAGTCCCTTTGAGTCTAAGAAGGGACCCAAATCCCTTTTCCAGTCTCCAGATTCCGAGATGAATTGGTTGGGCAGTGTCTCCAAGGAATTCTAGGGAAGGTTGCTCACTCTGAGGCCTCTCCTGAGGCCAGCAGTCCTTCCCTTTGGGGCCAGTTCTTCCTCCTTCAGCCCCCATTGCAGCAAAAACAGTCCTGTGGGCTGGAGGTGTAGCTCAGAGGTGAGCATGTGCTTAGCTTGAGCAAGGCCTGGGGAGAGGAGGAAGAGGAGAGACGGGGAGGGAGCGGAGGAAGAGGGAGACTCACAGGAGTGAAAGAAAGCCCTGTGAGTTATTTGTTGCAGGTTTAGAGCCCTAGCGAGCCAGTCTATGTGGGAGCTGAGGCTCTTGGAACCTGGGAAATGAGATCAGGCAGGGGATCGGTGAGGGTGGCCTTTCTAGGAGTCATCCCTGATCACCCCCTCATTCCAGCCCTACTAGCTCTTTGTACTCTGTCTCTTGGGGATGACTGTAGGTAGGTCTGAGAGGATTGGGCTCCCCGAGTCTGGGCACTGGTGGGGGGGGGGGGGAGACAAGCCCTCACTCTGTTGAGCACAGAACCAGGACAGGGCCTTCTGTTTATCCATTCCACCATTGGACCTGGTGGGGAGGAGGTGAAGACCCCTGGGCTTGGGGAGCCCGTCCTTCCCATCTCCCAGCCGTGTTCCTTGAGGGTTGCTAGAGCCCTCGCACTTGAAGCTCCTAAGCAGCACCTGCCTGGCTGGCTTGGGCGTGTTCACTGAGTGATACAGAAAGCCAGGTTGCACTGGGCACTCACAGCCCAGATGCACGGTGCCATCCCATGTGCCATCACATGGGTGCACAAGCACATGGCTCTTCACATGCACCCCACGGGCACATTCAGACAGAATGTAGACGCTCGCCTGTCTGCATGCGCTCAGGCGCCTACCTACACACATCCCACTGTGCCTGTGCTGTGTTGGAAGGGAGCCCTGCTCAGGGTCACAGCCCTGCCTGGTAGATCTGGCATGGCATGTGATGGTGATGTTCCGTAGCTACCTGCCCACCTGGCCCAGGCTGACCATGCTTGGCCTTGGAGATGGCGAGCACGGGTGTGGAGGAGTTGCTCCGTCAGCTGCTCGGTGCCGTTTGTGGCCACTGCCACAGAGGAGGAAGTAGGCTCTCTGGTCATGGGGCCGGGGGTTCAGAGGCTAGTGGGGTCTTACAGCTCCTCTGCCCCATAGTGTCCATGCTGGAGAGAGTGGGGAAGCTGGGCTCTGGGAGTTGGAAGGCAGGGTATTCTCCTGGGGTCCACTTTGCAAGGCCGGAGCCCCAGGGACGGGCCCATATGTCCGAGGCTCACTTCCTCTGGGCTGCCCAGGAAGTGGTTTTACAGTCGGACTGACCAGCTGTGCAGCTGTGGCTCACCGCAGCTCTGGCCTGCCTGCTGGGGGGTCAGCGTCTGGTTGAGGATTCAGCTGTTAGGGGCTCAAGCAGGATGGAGAGCGGGGTGTGAAGTTCCCTGCAGCCCCATACCCCAATCCCTCTTGCTCTGAGCCTATAAGCAGAGGCACAGCAGCAGCTGTGGTGGGCACTGCCCCTGGAGGCTATGGTGGAGCAGCATCAAGGGATTTGGAAGCTTCAGGCAGCTGTATGAATGACGAGGCCCAGGGCTTTGGTGCTGAGTGCCTGGTCTCCTCCTTGGACAAACGCGGTAATGATAGTATCTACCTTTATGAAGTTATTCTGAAAACAATGATAATGTATCAAAGTAGCTAATCCCATGCTTGCTCATTGTCAGTGAGGAGAAACCATAGTCATGTATGTGGGGCACATAGTGCTCAGTGCATAGTAACTGTTCAAAACTGTGCTAGGGGTGCTGATAATGTGCCATTATCTGACGGACTGGGGACTGGCACAGTGTCACAGGACCAGAGTAGCTGTGGAGCCTGGCTGAGAAGTCAGGATCCTCTGACCCTCCCTTCCCCTCCATTCTGGCTCCAGCAGCAGTGCAGTGGGCAGGGGAGCTGCTTGGTCCAGTGGGTCCCATGGCCTCCGAGAAAGGAGCTCCGACTCTTCATTTCCCCCATTCCTTTTCAAAAAGAGACAGATCTTCTGACAGATGGGGGCAGGGAAGGGAGAGGCAGCCTGCAGCTGCTTGCTGCACCCCCAAGGATCCTCCTGGAGGACTTGGGGCATGGAGAATCAGCTGGGACGAGGGGTGGGCGGTGAGCTGTGAACCTGTGGACTTCGGGGGTTAGCCTTTGGGCTGGGGAGGAAAGCAGGCATCTGGGACTGCTGGAGGCTACAGGAGTGGGGCAGCTAGGAATCCCACTGCAAGCACGCACACGCGGCAGCCGGTAGCAGGGGTGCCTGTCCCAGGGACTTGCAGCTCAGAAGTGGAGACTGGGCTGAGCTCTGGCCTCCCTCTTCGGGATCAAGAGGCTGAGGGTGCGATGGTGAAGAGTGATGATGACGGTGGCATGTCAGGGAGAGCCCAGAAAGCTAGGAGGCGGGAGACCAGCAATGGCCAGGACTAGGCTGTGAGTGTGTGTGAGGAAGTCCGAAAGTTGGGGACCAGGCAAGGCCCCCTCTTCAGGCATCAGACAGACTCTGGTTTAGTGAATGCACTTTTTTTTAGGTACTGGGACTCGAACTCAGGACCTTGTGCTTAATAGGCAGGCACAAGTGCCGCTGAGCTAAATTTCTGGCCCCAGGATTTAAACCAGTAAATCCTGGTTTAATGTGTACTGGCATGAGGCTGGTGTAGTGGAGAGAGGTGTGGGCAGGCAGGTGCCATGCCTAGGGACAGTGATGGTGGTTTGGGTGAGGTGAGAGATGGGAAGAGAGGTCCTGGGCACTGTGGGGGCAGACATGGTAGCGGGCTGCGTGGGGAGGGCAGGCAGGAGGGAAACTGGCCCAGGTGTCTGGCCTGCCAACTGCGTGAGCGTGGGCGTGCCTAGCAGTGAGGAGCCCTTGGAGGGGAACCGTGGTGGCCTGCGGTGGGCAGATCTGAGCCCTTCTAGACTCACGTGGTGAGGCTGCGTGGCAGGTGGGGCCCCTGGCAGCAGTATGGGAGCGTGTGACTGAGAGTGGGCTGGGGAGGCGGGAGAGGCCCTAGGTACAGCTGGGGGTGACTGTCCCTCGAAGGCCCCTGTCGAGGCGCCAGGAGGGCAGGTTTGTGGTGGCTGAGCTGCTGTTTTCACAACAAACCCGGAAGCTTTGGATCATATCTAGGCCTGTGTTGGGTAAACAGGTGCAGTAGCCAGCCAGTTGCCTGGCCCAAGGTCGGATCAGATGTCTGTGGTGTCGCCTGTGGGGCCCAGGGTGAGGAAGAGGACAAGCACTGTCTCGAGGCCTCCAGTGTCCGAGAACCGAGGGGGTGAGGCCCTGAGAGAGGCAGCTGCTGGTGTGGGCTTTGCCCAGGTACTTGGGTCGCCTTGGCCCGGCCTACACCCCTCCTGGAGTAGCAGGCTAGAGCAGGGCTCCCCGTGGTGGGGTGCTGTGGAGAGCCTTTCTTCTGGTCAGTCTGAGGAGGTTTGGCGGCCCTAAGGTTAACAGGGACAACCAGAGGGTTGGTTTGGCAGAAGGGGAGAGGGCGATGTGTGTGGGTGACCGTGGTAATAAGGTAATAAGCCATAGTAATGGCTTCCAGGTGTTGCCAGTGCCTTTGTGCCAGGCTCTGTGCTCAGCACACTGTCTATCACTTGCCAGATCAGTGCCACACCCGGGGATGATGACATATGCCTGTAAACCCAGCAGTGCGGGAGACTGAGGCAGGAAAATCAAAAGTTTGACTCATCTAAGGCTATTTAGCAAGACCTTGTCTCAAAAATTTAAAAAGGGCTAAGGATGGAGCTCATTGTGAAGGTGCTGGGTTCAGCCCTCAGTAACGTACCCCCCAACTCAGGGCTGCATTACAGACAGCACCAGGGACGCTCGGCCACGCTCTGCAGCTCTGAACAAGACCTGTCCACCCACTCAGGTGCACACACACCAGCTTCTCTGCTCACTGCCTGTGGGGGATGGTCCTGCCTCTGCTGCTTTCTCAGGAGCCCTGAAATGGGAAGGTACCGTCTAGGCCTTGCCTACTTCAGAGGGATGGATGGATAATAAATGGCCTCCAGGGCCACCTTTCCTTCTCCCAAATATAATCATTTCTTGTAGACAGGAAAATTCTGGAGGTGCTCTGTGGGAGAGTGAAGGGCTAAGGTGAATTGGACCACTTTTTCAGGCTGGAAGGAGAGCTTCAGAAGAGCAAACAGCTCCTCGAGCCCCACGTAGCCCAGTGGGTAGCTCGGAGGCTTTGCACTCCTGTTCTGCCCGGTCGTCCGCCTTTGCTTTGTGGCCTTGGTTAAGTTGCTCAACCTCTTCTTTTTTTACCCAGTGAGCCTAGAGTCTGTGGAGGTGGTGTGTAGCTCCTCCCAGGCAGAAATTTGAGCCTTCCCTCCTCCTGTACCCCAGGCTGGGGACTGTCACTTGTTGGCCCCAACGTTGGCCCCATGGGGCCTGCATGAGAGTGGACTACCAGTGAGGTGCCTGGCCAGCTCCCCCTCCCAGGCCTGTTTGGATTGGCCCTGACCTGCTTCGGTGGGTGCCGAGCCTGGCCCGCCTTCCCAAGGCTTCCTCTCCCCACTGCCGTTGTGTACCAGGGGACTACAGATGCTGGTCAGATGCGCATCTCCATCTCCTTGCATGCCTGGAGTGTGCACATGCCTGTGAGTGTTGTAGCGCGGTGTCCTGTGTGCATATGGACAGAATGTGAGTGGGTGTGGCCTCTGCGTTGCAAGCAAGAGTGAGTGGGTGGCACTACTGTGTGTGCCCCTGAGTACTGTTTGGACACAACAGTGCCTGTGGCTGCAAATACGTGTGAATGTCCAGCTGCGAGCGCAGCTCCCATGGCTAACTGTGTTTGACTTGGTGGCTATGCCCATGTGTGCACACTTGTGTGGTTATTCCTGGAAAGGCCCTGCCTGGCTGCTCACAGAGGACCCCTTGTCCTCCAAGAGCTGTCTTTCTGGGTCCTGCCATGAAGGGGCCTTTGTTCCCCTTCAGGGTTACCTGGAGCCCTCCTCCTGGTTGAGTCTAGGCCTGTGCCTGCTGTGGGCCCCACCCCCACCAGTGCTGCCTAGGGTGGTATCAGCCCGTTAACTACCAAGGTCCCTCGTCCTGCCCTTCCGATTCTTCCAGACCCTTTGGCAGCGTGCGCTGTGACACTCAGCCCCCCTTCCCACTCCAGCCAGCAGCCCCGTCAGTCCCTTTACCTCCAGCTTCTTTTGCTTTGGTCACTATTTGATGAAGGCACCATCTTGTCCAGCTCTGTGATCTCACCACATCTACGTGACTGCCCCCTGCCAGGCTGTGAGTTTGTTACCCTGGTCTTGCCGCTGTGGTGCCCACTAGCTGAGCCTTACGTGGGGTAGAGGCGACCTAGGACCTCTAGTCCCTACTCTGCTCACGCAGAATCACATCGCCATGTTTGTTTTCCCAGGAAGAGGACCCTTGGCTTACACTGGATTTTCAGGAATAGTACAACCCCCTTGCAGTCACGAAAGGTACAGTCGTGCCACCTGGGTCCCACCTCTGACTCCCATTGGATTGCAGGGCACTGGGCTGGGCCTGGCAGTAAGATCTTTGAAATGTCAACTGGGTAGCCCGGGCTGAGAAGACTGAGCTAGAGACAGACTTCCCTAGAGAGCAAACCCTGGCCCTCGGTACAAATGGCCCCACATACCAGCAAGGAGGCCACTGGCTTCCCAGGAATGGGTGAGGAGTCCCAGGCTTGGCCTCTCAAGCCACTTGGAAGGATATGAGCACTCAGTAGGAGGGTGGCTGGTGAAAGAGTTGGGCATATGTGAGTACTTGGAAGGTTAAAGTTAGATAAGGAGGGTCCAGAGTAAGACTGAGGAAGGGGGTAGGCCAGTCAGGGCGCAGTCAGGGTGGGAGGGCCAGGCTGAGGTCTGCATTTTGCCTATGGGCACTGGGAACCCAGGACCCCCAGTGTGAGAGCAGTGAGGAGTGACAGTCCCAAAAATGGAGGTGCCGAGTGGCATGGTGCTGGGGAGTCTGAAGTGAGACTGTGTGAGCAGTGGTTGGTCTTGGGGGTGGGACGGTCAAGAAGGAGCTCTGGCCAGGGAGGAAGTGCCGGTCCTGGGTAGGAATCCCCTGCCCTGGGACTTGACTGTGTGGCCTGAGACCACAGCTCTGTCCTTGTCTCAGGATAGGGCAGCACATGGGGCAAGGGGTGGCCCGCGGTGGAGGGGTCTTGGAAGGTTTGCTAGCACTCCCTTCTTGCTGAGCTCATTTCCGGGGTTGTGAAACCCCTGTGGCCTCCTTGACCTAGTTCTGTCTGGGAAGGCCATCTGGGAGGCCACCCTTGCTGGCAAGCTACCCTCCCTCCCTCCCCAGGCTGGCAGCTCTGCTGTGCAGGCCCCGCCCCTTCCCAAGTGTCAGGACCGTCTTGAGCTCACTTGCTGAGCACACTGGCTCCCACTCTGTCCTGCACCTGCCCAGACCCTGGTCAACTCTTCCCTCTCCCTCAAGGCCTAGCGCTGCCTCCCGAGGAGTCCATCCTGCTGTCACCCGCCATCCAGTTGTGCTTGGCAGCAGGGGCACCTTCATGGGCAAGGGGCAGGGCAGCCCAAGGCTATCGAGTGTGGATGGATGCGTGCTCCTCTGCTCCCAGCTGTCTGTCCCATGATTGGCTACAGCTCTGTGAGCCTGCTTGCCTACCTCCTTGACAACCCCCAGCCCCAGTGGGCATCAACCTGGCGCCTGTGAGGTAAAATTGAACAGAGGGCCGGGGATTTATCTCAGTGGTGCCGTGCCTGCCTTAGAAGTTCAAGGTGCTGAGTTTGATCCCCAGTTTTAGGGGAAAAAAAGAAATGAACACAGGAGAGAGACAGGGCGCAGGGAGCCAGAGGACCTCCTGTGCTAGACGCTGGCCTCGTTTCCCCTGTGCACAGTGGCGGAATGGGTAGTCAGCCTCTGAAGTTCTATCTCTGGAGAGAGAGCTTGGTGTGTTTTATCTTTTACCTTTGACAAAATCAAGTAACTTACTTATGCTGTAGAAAAATTAGAAAGTGTGTTTCAGCCCCTGCCGATATCCGGCCTCCTTTCCTGGTACACTGCAGATATGCAGCTATACACTTGTCCCCTGAGGGCCACCCTGCTGTAGATCTACCATACAGCCACTCTGGTCACCTTGAGGCTAGCCTGAGGTCCACCTTCCTCGACTGGCTGGAAACAGGTTCCTATTCACCCTGGAGGAGGTGACCTGCCTGCTCCGGTCTGGCCTGACCACTGCTTTCTTTACCTCTAGGCTGCAGGTCTAGGGCAGGGAGGGAGCTGGGCCAGTTCTCCAAGTTTTGGCAACTGGAGGTTATTCCGGGTCAAGAGAAGATCGTAGTTGGGGGGGGTGGGGGATGGGATCCCTTAAGATGAAGCCTGGGACTCAGCCTGGAATAGGAATTGGGATGAGTCAGTACACTGATCAAGCATAGTTCTCCTACCCTTGCTGCAGTGTTCTCTGGCTTTGTGTTTTGTTTGTATCTGCTGTTCTTGGCATATTTGTCTCTGTCTCTAACTGTTCTCTCCCTTCATCTTTTCTTTCTTTCTTTTTTTTTTTTGGTACCCTGGATTGAACTAAGGACCTTACGCTTGTGAGGCACTGGAATCACTGAGCTAAATCCCCAGCTCTGTCCTTCATCTTTTCTTCCCAACATGGCGTAGTGGAAGGAATATGAATTGTAACGTCAAGTAGGCCTGAATTCAAACTTAGTGGCTACGTGGCCTTGGCAAGTCACTTAGCTTCTCTCTTAACTAGATTTCTTCATCTATAAAATACCCATCCCCTGGGGCCTACATAGGGATAAAGTGAGCTAGCAGTTAACTAATGTGGTACATTGTTAACTTCAGAAAAGGAAAGTTGCTAAAAATGGAGGAGCTAAGATTCACACCTAGACCACTGGACTCTGAAGCCAGTGCCCTCTGCTTCAAAGGGCTGCATCTGCTATGTGTTGAAGAAGCAAGAGCAGAGAGGTGAGGAGCCCCAGACCGTGGGGTTGGAGTGCTGCACAGGGTCTAGTCCTTGCTACCCCAACCCTATCGTTGCTACAATTGTGATGAGTCTGGGGTTGAGCCAGTGGACTGCTTCTGGGGGCTCTGGGTCTAGGCCTATTTGCATAGGAGCTATAAACAGTTCGTGCCTCGCTTTTGTGCAGCTGCCTCACCCCTCACCTTTCCACTACTGCTCAGACAATGGCAGGTAGGTGGACTCTGACTGCACTGTACACAGAGGGTGCCTGTGGCCCAGAGGGGCCTGGATCTCAGTATCACACAGTGGTAGAAGCAGGTGCCAGCTTGTGGTGTCTGTCTCCTTTTGGGGGTCTAGAGAGGCCAGTTAAAGGCCAAGTGGTGGAAACATCTTTGCCTCAGTTTTAGTCCTAGGAAGCTAGAGTGAGGTGATCTGGCCCTAGGGCCCTGCCAGGTAGCCTAGTGGTGTCCCACAAAGACCAGGGGTCCTTGCTTGTGGAACTGTGGCCTGGCCGTGCAGGTTTAGGGGTAGGGCCTCACCTACTGTGGTTGTGGTTTTCCTTCCAGTGGCTTCTATGAGCAGCAGCTGCTGAGTATGAGCCCAAGGGCAGGCCTGGGAGGCTGGTCCTGTGGCTGGGCAAGCTGGGGGCAGAGTAAGACATGGAGACTGCAGGCCATCAGTGCTGGGCCATGGCAGGATGGCAGGAAAAGCTGGCCTGCAGGTGTAGAGTCCTGGATGTCCTGTATCCCTCCAGATTGGATTTTCCTGGGATGTAGGGTCAGTGACCAGGACTGGTAGATGTTGAGGACTGGAAAGAGAGATGTCCTGGGGAGGGTGGCAGAGGGTTGGGCTCCTTTCTGTATGGGCATGTAGGGCTCCCACCTGGACTACTACACACACTCAGGGCCAGGTCATGCGGCTTCTTCACTCCACCGTCCACTGAGCTCCTGCCACATGCACCACCTGCTCCCGTGGCCTTACAAGTACACAGTTCAGTTGGTGTAGAAGTCACACTCACACAGACCATTACACGCAGATATACCCTCGTGCCTGCTGCAGCCCAGAGAAGAGCCTGCAGCAGCCCACTGTGGCTCCCTTTCTGCCCCCAAGGGAGTGTGGGTGGCTGGCCTGGGCTGGGCCTAGGTGTGAGCTTGCACGCCCACCGTCATTCCCACTAGGTGGGACCTAGGCCCTGGCACAGTGCATGGTGGGAATGCCCCGCCTGGTTCCTTCTGTCTCCTCTGGCCTTGGAGCTCTGGATTTGCCACGGGGCTGGGTTGCAGGCTGAGGTCAGCGTTTCCTGTGAGATCATCTGGGCTGGGAGCTCCCTGCAGACCTGGCTGCTGCTCCGGCTGCTTTGCACAGGAGAGGAGGCAGCTCTTCCAGGGGCCGGGCAGCTGTGGGGTGTGTGTGGTGAGGCTGTGGCTGAGTCTGTGGCGAGTACCACGCTCCTATTCCAGGTGGAGTGCACGTGTGTGTGCAGGAGCACACGGGGCCATTCATTCGGCCATGGTCACAGAAGACCCTCATGTGTGGCTTGGCGGGGCCTGGGGCTAGTCCATGCAGGAGTAGCAGTGTGTGCATGTGGCTTGCACACAAGTGTCCATATGAAAGGCAACCCACGGAGACCCTTGGGCTCACCTCCGGGAGTGACTCTTGACTCAGGGAACAGCAGAGCAGGAGCATCCTAAAGCCGACCCACCCGTGTGAATCCACATAGCGCATTCAGCATCACGTTGAACGGTAAAGGAGTTTCATATTAGGGCAGAAAGTCAGTTGGGAAGTGTGGGGCCTGATCTGCGGAGGGTCAGGACCACTGCGGTGGGCAGAGTCGCTCACTGCCCCCGACCTGAGCAAAGTGGGCCCAGAGCGAGCGCTCTCAGCTTTCGGTCTGGGCTCAGTGCCCGTTCAGTTTCCCCATCTGAAGTGTGTGGTGCTCATCTGGGCCCCACTGGCACTCTGGGCAGGGCTGCGGGGGGCAGGGCGGAGGAAGTGGGGGGACTGTCCTGCCCCTCTTTGTAGGCGACTGCTGGCACTGAGGCGTGGAACCCAGCACATGCTGGGTCTTGGCACCTGGGGTAGGACTCCCCAGTGAGAGTCCTCGGGCCCAGTTTTAGAGCGGAGTGAAGGCACGACCTGGCCTGGGGCAGGCAGACAGAGGCCCCGTGTCACATCTGGTTCTACGAGGGTTGCCGAAGGCCAGACTGACATAAAATTTCCCAGTTTGTAACATTGGCACCAGGACTAATGCGCTTTCTGCAGCACAGGGCCCTCGCTGAACAGAGTGAGTGCCCCCTGGCCGCCCCGCTCTCTGGTTTCACCCCTTCCCTGTGCACAGCCCTGCTCTAGGCCCCACCATGGCACCATTCCTGCGCATCGCCTTCAACTCCTACGAGCTGGGCTCACTGCAAGCTGAGGATGAGGCGAGCCAGCCTTTCTGCGCTGTGAAGATGAAGGAGGCCCTCAGCACAGGTAGGGCAGGGGCTGCACACGGTGGATGCCGCAGAAGGGTATGTGGTCAGCAGCGGGCTGGGCACGAGCTTTGGCATCCCTAGATCCTCTCAGGGGCCCCCCTGTTCCTGGCTCTGGGCCTCCACAGGCGTGGACTCTAGAGGCAGAGGCTCCAGGTTTCCCGGGATCTCAAATTGAGGCCCTCAGCCCTCTGATTGCTGCTCCATTGTTGGACCCATGCCTTTCTGAGCCTGGCTCCCTGCTGGTGCTTGGGACGCGGCCATGCCCAGAGGGTCCGGCCTGCCCTCTTGGGGCTCATACTCAAACAAGGGAGCCGAACATGTCACCAGGCAGTGGGATCTGGGGTGAGGAATCCTGGAGAGGGCACCGTGCCAGCTGGCGAGCGGCAGGACTTACCAGAAGAGGCATGCCTCCCCTGCTCCCTCATGCCCCCACCCTGCCTGGCTGTCCGCTGCCCACTCTCGGGACCAGCCAAGTGGATAGCTGGGTCGGGCGCCAGCTTTGACCTCTTCAGTCTAGTCACAGCTGTGACTTAGTGGTTACTGAGGGAAAGCCTGTGTTTCTGCGTGGAACTGAAGCTGAGGACAGGTGCCATGTATAGTGTCTGTCCCTGTCACGCCCTCCCCTCTCACTGTGGGTGGCATTTGGCAACTCTCAGCATGTGCTTCCTGAGTGAGGCTTTGGGAAGGGGAATTTTTTTTTTTTTAAGAAAGAGTCTTGCTTTGTAGCTCAGGCTGGTCCTGAACTCACTATCTAGCCCATGCTAGCCTTGAACTCAATTCTCCTGCCTCAGCCTCCCAAGTGCTGGGATTACAGGCGTGAACCACCACACCCGGCATTGTGGTATGTGATACCAGGGATTGAACTCAGGACCTTGTGCTTGCAAGTCAGACAGCAGAACCACTGAGCTAAATCCAGGAAGGGGACATTTAAGTGGATGGAGAACCTTTGGCACGCATGTTATTTATTTAAGACCAAAGGTGTTGTTGATGTGGGGTTTTTCCCTGAGCTAAAAACCTCAGCATTCAGGTTTACTTGCAGTGTGAGAGGCACTTTGATACGTAAGTGGGTTTGGGGTTGTAATTTTGGCATTCGTCTCTGAAAGGTTTGCCAACACTGAGCTAGAACAAAAAAGAGGGTAGAATAGAAGCAAAGACCTAGAGCTGGGGCCTGCAGAAGACCCCCGGGGCAGGAAACACAGGCAGATTCTGTTAAGCTGAAGGCAGGAGGGAGGAACAGGGTCTGACCTGGCCTGCCTGGCCCCGCTGCAGAGCGAGGGAAGACCCTGGTGCAGAAGAAGCCGACCATGTATCCCGAGTGGAAGTCCACGTTCGACGCCCACATCTACGAGGGCCGTGTCATCCAGATCGTGCTGATGCGTGCCGCCGAGGAGCCGATGTCTGAGGTGACCGTCGGGGTGTCAGTGCTGGCTGAGCGCTGCAAGAAGAACAACGGCAAGGCCGAGTTCTGGGTGAGGGCACAGCGGGCAGGGTGCAGCTCTGGCCCTGGCTCTGCGACTGAGTGGGAGAGCGCCTCCTGTGAAGGGCATGGCAGGATAGCACATACTGAAATACTCCCAGCTAGATGAGAGGTATGCACCTGCCCCACAGCGGGCCTCCTCTCAGAGGTTTGGCCTGTTCCAGGTGTGGGCAGGCGTGTGAGACAGCGTCCTGATCTTCAGCAGCGGGGGTGGGGGGGAAGGCCGGCTCCCTGCCTGTCACCTGCCGAAACTGGAACTCTGCACATGCCAGGGGCCACGTGTGCCTGTGGGGGGCCCTAGGGAACCACAGGACGCACCCAGGTTACCTGTGGGCTCCTCATGACCTTCAGAGGCTCAGATCAGCCTTGAGTGAGGCAACTCCAAAGAGAGCTGGACTCGGGTGACGCTGACCCTGGAGCACTCAGGCCCTGGCTGTGCTCTCACAGTTACCCAGGGAGGCTGTCCATCGCAGTCTGCTCCTGGGGGACAGTGGGTGGTGATGGGGACTTCCCCTTCCTATTCTGTTCCTGGGTGGTGTGGCAGGACTGGGTGTGGGCTGGACCCTTTCACTTCCCCAAATGTAATAATACCCCTGAGTGCTGGGTGGGGGCGGGGCTGAGTGGGCGGGGCCCTGCCCATACTGGGCAGATAGGTGTCTGGCCAGGCTTCCAGGGCTTTCTTGGCTTTGGGAGACAGCATGGGGGCGGGTTCCGCACCTGATCAGGCCTGGGCCTGCCCTCGCTGACCTTACTCTTCCCCTTCCTACCCTCACAGCTGGACCTGCAGCCCGAGGCCAAGGTGTTGATGTCCGTACAGTACTTCCTGGAGGACGGGGGTAGGTCCCCAGGGCTCACCCCCCAGCCTTAGGGAAGCCAGCAGCCTGCCCAGGCCACTCTGGAAGGACCTGCAGGGTTGCTGCCCTCCAACACATGGGCTGATAACGTCTCCAATGTTCCTCAGATTGCAAACAGTCTATGCGTAGTGAGGAAGACGCCAAGTTCCCAACCATGAACCGCCGTGGAGCCATCAAACAGGCCAAGATTCACCACATCAAGAACCATGAGTTTATTGCCACCTTCTTTGGGCAGCCCACTTTCTGTTCTGTGTGCAAAGAGTTTGTCTGGTGAGGGCTGGCGGTGCCCACTGTGGGAATGGGGGCGAGAGGCCCAGCCTTGGAGCTGTCCTCACTCACCCCACCTGGCACTTTCCTTTTAGGGGCCTCAACAAGCAAGGCTACAGATGCAGGCGTAAGTACCCCGCGGCCTGCACGTGCGTACCTGGGGTGGTGCCATGTGTCTGGGAGAGCGCTCCCTCAGCAGGGCTGTGTGGGTTAGCGACTGTTAGCGAGTGCAGCCGTCCCAGCCTCCATGCACAGGCCCATCGGGTCAGTGGCCCACACAGGCGGGAGCACCCTTCCTCTTGGTAGGGTGTGCGGAAGGCTCCATTGGCTGCTGTGCCACTTCCGAGCTGCAGGGCCTTTGGCAAGCTGTTTTAGCCCTCTGTGCCTCGGTTTCCTTGTCCATACAGTAGGGCGAAGAGTCAGTGAAGGTGCAATGGGTATTATGTAAAGCTGTAACATTTTGGGGGCTAAAGCACGTAACTGCCAGACAGATAGGAATTCACCATAAGAAGTTTTTCAATGTGATCTTGCATCTTTGTACGCATGTGTGTTGTCTTGTGTTGGGGTGTGTTGGTGTGCATGTGTGAGAGTGAGTTTAGGAGATGTTTGCCCTTCTGGGACATAGAAGTACAAATGGTAGTGCACATCGTAATCACGTAATCACGGTGCTTGGAGAGGCTGAGGCAGGAGAACTGCAACTTTGAGCTCAACCTGCACAACTTAGTTACTTAGTGACACACTGTCTCAGAATAGAAACAAAAACAAGGGCTGGGGTTCTAGCTTAGTGCAAAGGGCCGTGGGCTCAATCTTCGCTCCTACAGGTAAAGGCAGGAATGCTCTCTTACCCGCTTGCGTGCCTCCCTTCCGCCCACCACCCTGGCCACTAGGGCTCTGTGCATCTTCCCCCCCCCCTCAGCTGCTGACTGGCCCACCTCCCTTGCACCCGTCTTCCCTTTGGCTCCTCCCAGAAGGCTGGCGGGAGGAGGGACGTAGCAAGCCCTGGGCCAAGGCCTCTGTGGGTGAGGGTGTGGGCTGCCAGGGAGAAGGCTGGCTTTGTGTAGAGGGCCATACAGGCCAGCGGGTGCCAGCTCACGGCCTCCGCCCTTCCCCATGCCTCCCCTCCTCCCGGGCCTGCTCTCCACCAAGAATGCAACGCCGCCATCCACAAGAAATGCATCGACAAGATCATCGGCCGGTGCACTGGCACCGCCACTAACAGCCGGGACACCATAGTGAGCTGGGCGCAGGGCAGGGCCTGGGGTCCTGGGCTGGGCCAGGCGGGCGGGATCTGGCTGTCCCAGCCTTTCCCTGTGGGGCTCACCTCCCTCCCCTCTCCTGCCTGGGCTCCTTGGGCTTCTCGAAGTGCATGGGGTTGGGGAGAGTTAGGGGTTGAGGAGGGGTTGGAGCCGGCCGTGACCCTTGACCTGCGATCCCTTTCCTCTCCAGTTCCAGAAAGAGCGTTTCAACATCGACATGCCGCACCGGTTCAAGGTTTACAACTACATGAGCCCCACCTTCTGTGACCACTGCGGCAGCCTGCTGTGGGGGCTGGTGAAGCAGGGGTTGAAGTGTGAGGGTATGTGTCACCCCGTCTCCCGGAGCCCCACCACCTCATGCCTCGCCCCTACCCTGGGGAGTTTCCCAGGCAGGTGGCTCCCTGCATCCAAGCTGTGTCCTCAGCTTCATATGGAGAAAAGTAGGACCCTGAGAATCAGTGCGAAGGGCCGTGGGAAGCAGGTACTCGGCAGAGGCGACTGCAGACGCGCCTCACTGAGGAGAAGCCGGAGACCCTGACGGAAAGTGGCTGGTCTCGATTGTCCCGGCCAGCTTTAAAGGGCTTAGAATTAGGCCCCATATCTTCTGATTTGTTTCTGATTTTAAATCACAAAATACTTGAAATGCTCCTGGCTTCAGATGCTTTTTTCTGCAAAGATAGGAACCCCAGGAGTCACTCACCCCCTTTCCCATCCTTCCTTGGCCCTGGCTGAGCCCCCAGGCTGACCCCTGCTTCTCCCTCGTCCAGAGTGCGGCATGAATGTGCACCACAAGTGCCGGGAGAAGGTGGCCAACCTGTGCGGCATTAACCAGAAGCTCCTGGCTGAGGCCTTGAACCAAGTTGGCCCGGTAGGCAGCGGCCATGTGATGTGACATAGGGTGGTGGGGCGGGGCGGTCAGGGCTGCAGCACTCAGGGCGGGGTATTACACTGCACCTCACTTCGGGGAGCCGAAGGTGGGCTTGTCCTTGTGGGAGATTTGTGGGTGTCCTAGCCTGAAGGGTGGCAGGTTGGCTGCTGGAATACTTTGAACTAGGATTGTGTGTGTTTTGTGTTTCACTTGAGGGATGCCATAAAACTTCAGGGTACAATTCTAGGATTGATCAGAATTGAAGTTAGTGCAAAGCTTTATTGAGTGATTAAGAAAGTGGGATTCAATTTGCAAAGCTTCCATAAACTTGTAAGTGTAGTCCATACCTTCTAGACCTTCAGGGCCCCTGCTTTATGGGGGTGTGCACAGGTCATCATGGATCCCGGACCCTGCCTGTGCATCCTTGCTGAGTGTTGGGGGGGGTTGTGGCTGGGGCTCCTCCTCCTGGGCTGGAAGTTATGATGATATTTGACATCGGGACCCTTTGCCTGTGTCACCTGTCCAGAGACCTCCCCGGAAGCAGGACGTGGGGCCTCCGGAGCCTGTGGGGATATACCAGGGTTTTGAGAAGAAGCCTGAAGTTTCTGGGAATGACACCCAAGGTGAAGCCGAGTCAAAACCCCCCATAAAGGCTCTCATTTCCAGTCGGGGTACAGACAGGGGCCTGTTGAATGAGTGCCGGGGAAAAAGCGCCACCTGGGGGCCCAGGCCTGTCCCTTCCCGATCTTCTTACCCACCAACCCCTAGGCTCTGGGGACAGTAGTCTTGGCCACTGTCGCCATAGAGGCGCTTTCTCTTTAGCAGACCACGGAACTTACGGCAAGATCTGGGAGGGCAGCACCAAGTGCAAGATTGAGAACTTCACCTTCCACAAGGTCCTGGGCAAAGGCAGCTTTGGGAAGGTGAGGGGCTGTGAGGTTCAGGGAGCCGGGGGACCAGGGCGCCTGCTTCCCGCTGCACTCTGGCTACTTCCAGTGGGCGGCAGGGGCCAAGCGTCTGTGGGAGCCGAGGCCTTTGCCGTGTCCTGCCCGCTCAGCATCCCGCCCCTGGCAGGTACTGCTTGCTGAGCTGAAGGGCAAAGGACAGTTCTTCGCTGTCAAGGCGCTCAAGAAGGACGTGGTGCTGATCGATGACGACGTGGAGTGCACCATGGTGGAGAAGCGGGTGCTGGCGCTCGCCTGGGAGAACCCATTTCTCACCCACCTCTTCTGCACTTTCCAGACCAAGGTGCCTGGACTCCCACTGTCATTGCCCGGTGCCATGGTCCCCCTCTGAGTGCCTGAGGCAGGCCCGAGTTGTCCCCTCGGCCTGGGGCCTGTCCCCTCTGCTTCCCGTGGGGCTCCCCTGCCTCTGCTCATGCCTGCTTTCCCCAGGAACACCTGTTCTTCGTGATGGAGTTCCTCAACGGTGGGGACCTGATGCACCACATCCAGGACAAGGGCCGCTTTGAACTCTACCGAGCCACGTAGGCTAGCGCCCTGTGTAGGGAGGGGGGTGCCAGCTCCTTTCCCTCTGCAGAAGCTAGCCCAGGCGAGGGATGGGCTTGGGGAGCCTGGGGGTGGGCTGGGCCTCCGCACTGTGTAGGAAGTCGAGGTGTTGATTAAGCTCTGGCTGAAGGAACAGTGCAGACGTTGTGGGTCCTGTCTGCTTCATGGGCCATGGCAGCAGGGCCACCAGCCCCCCTTAGCTGATGCAGGGTACAGTGGGCCACGCCCTGGCTGTGGGTGGGCAAAAAGTGTTGGCAACTAGGCCACTGAGGGGCCGAGGTTCTGGAATTAACTCCCCCTCTTTCTCCCCTGCCCTCCTCTCCCAGGTTTTACGCAGCCGAGATCATCTGTGGGTTACAGTTTTTACACAGCAAAGGCATCATTTACAGGTACAGGTGCTGAGGTCAAGGGAAGGGTAGCGACAGCCCTTCACATAGAGTCTTTGTGGTTGTTGTTTGTTTTGGGTGTTGGTTTTTTTCCTCTTTTTTTGCTACTGGGATCAAACTTGGGACCTTGCATTTGCGAGGCAGCCACTGGAACCACTGAACTATATCTTTAGCTCCTTCCACATATTTTATTTTGTTCTTGGGGTGTTGTTTGTTTGCTTTTAGTTTTTTGCAACAGGGTCTTGCTTTGTAATTCAGGCTGAACTCACTATGTAGCCCATGCTACCCTCGAACTCACAGCAATCCTCCTGACTCATCCTCCTGAGTTCTGGGATTATTGGCCTGAGCCACCGCACCCAGCTTTCCCTGTGTATTTCTTGATGTGCTGTGAAGAGCCTGGCCTCACCACAGCTCCACTGCTACTTAGAGTAGGTTATTCGCTGGTTACTTCCCTCAACCCCATTCCATGTGCCAGAAGCCGGCATACCTCAAGAGCTATGAACCCTCAGTGCCCTTCCCAGGAGGACAGTGCTGACTGAGGCCGTGTGTCCCCACCTAGGCTCTCAAGTCTCCGAAGCTCCATCTGAGCAATCTGATTGGCATCCGATATGTGATAGTCTTGAACTGTGGTGGACTAACACACATCCATCCGAGTGGCTGGGGCCACATTCTGTGTATTCATGTGGAGTGTTGCCAAGTGATACTGTCAAATGGAAAACTGCGTGCAGGATAGTGTGCAGCAAATATTAACATTCAGGGTTTTTTTTAAATTTTAATTGAGTTTATTGGCACATTTTAGGTATACATTATGATCACATTCCACATTGAGAATTCGTACCTGTGCATGATATATCTTGATTCTTATTTTTCCCTCTCCCATATCCTCAGTAGCTTATTCTAACTGGGCTCACAGAAACAGAGGGGAAAGAATAAATTTTCATTATAAAAGAACATGGAACCTTATTTACCTCCACATTAAACACTTGGAATAGGTTGACCTTGACCTTGTGGTCAATGCTGGGTAGAATGTGGTCTCATTATACAGCTTCATTACCAACTCCTAGCTTCTTGGTGTATCTAAGTTGACTTTTTCCTCAAGAGTCCTGACCCCAAAGCCCAGGACAGTGTGAACAAATCCTTCCTCTCCGGGTGTCATCATCCAACACAATAAAATAAGCTGGTGAAGGAGAGAACCAGTCCAGTTTCTTTGAGTCTGAGGAGAAGCACTTGGGCGGCCTCGGAGTCCGGCCATCAGAGGTGTAAAAGGCCCCAGTCAAGTGGGTATCTTTAGTTTTCTTTGAGACAGGTTCTCACTTTATAGTTCAGGCTGGCCCTTCAACTCACTGTGGAACCCAGACCAGCCTCGAATTCATGGCAATCCTCCTGCCTCTGCCTCCCGAGTGCTGGAATTACAGGCGTGAGCCACCATGCCAGGTTGCATTCAGGTTTTAAACAGTGGAGTGAGAGGGGCCAGGGATTTAGCTCAGTGGTTCCAGTGCCTGCCTTGCAAGCACAAGGGCCTGAGTTAGATCCCCAGTAACCACATACCACTGTGGTGATGGCTCAATGCCCACCAGCAATCAGTATCAACACCACAGTGCCAGGCGTGGTGGCTCACACCTGTAATCCCCGCACTCAGAAAGCAGAGGCAGAAGGATTGCTGTGAGTTCAAGGCTCGCCTGGGCTACATAGTGAGCTCAGGGCCAGCCTGAACTACAAAGCAAGACCCTGTCTCAAAAAAAAAAAAAAAAAGTGTGAGGCACAGTATGAGTTTCTGAAAGAGCATTGGTCTGGAAATGTTTGGTGGCTGAGCTTAACAGAAGATGCACTTTGCATGTTTCATCTGTGAGTACTTGTTCCCACGTCTATAAATTATTTTTTCAAAAATGGATTTGATCCCAGCCCTGTGGAGTAGACACATCTGAGCCCCAGGGTCCTCTGCTGATACTGGAGTGGCCAGGGTGAGACATTGCCTTCTCTGAGGCTTCCTTCCAGCTGCGGGGAACAGGATACTATATGCCCAGCACTCAGCACATAGCAGGGGCTCGCAGGCACCCCCTCCTCCTGTGCCCCTCCTGCTCTTCCTTCGCACTCTGAGGGAAAGTCCTGAGAAATGGGCACTCGGGGACAGGGCTGGGAGGAGAGGCCATGTCTGTTGACGGTCCTATCTCCTGTCCCCAGGGACCTCAAGCTGGACAACGTCATGCTGGACCGGGAGGGCCACATCAAGATAGCTGACTTTGGCATGTGCAAGGAGAACATATTCGGGGAGAAGCGAGCCAGCACTTTCTGCGGGACCCCTGACTACATCGCCCCTGAGGTGAGCGACCTCTCTAACCCCTGACGGCAGCCCAGGGTGCAGGGCCCTGGCTGACTGCTGCCACCCTCCAGATCCTGCAGGGCCTGAAGTACACGTTCTCTGTGGACTGGTGGTCCTTCGGGGTACTCTTGTACGAGATGCTCATTGGTCAGTCCCCCTTCCATGGCGATGATGAGGACGAACTCTTCGAATCCATTCGTGTGGACACGCCGCATTATCCCCGCTGGATCACCAAGGAGTCCAAGGACATCCTGGAAAAGGTGGGACCCTGGGGTTGGCTGGCAGCTGTTTATCCCAGGCATTTGAGGGCATCACGCCCCTGCCAGGCGCCCAGTCCTGGGTGGAATCAGCTTGGCCTGGTGCCTGAGAGCTCAGGGTCAGGAGATGACAGACCCGAGGCTCTGCTTGTGACTAGCGGGTGACCGTGGGCGGATCGTTTTCCTTCCTCTCTGAGTCTGTCTTCTGATCTGCAGAACAGGATTGAGAAAACTCCCTCACAGTTGCTAGGAAATCATCATGAGCCTGTGGTACTCACTTCGGGGGAAGCAGATAGTAAATCTTAGTAAATGATGCTGCTTCTGCCCGGGGTCCAGCCAGGACTGTGATCTCTGGGATGCCTGGGAGCGTGGCAGGCTGGACAGGTCCCCTTGAAGGAAATCCAGGGGACCTATCCAGCCTGCGTCCCACCTCGGCCCAGGGCGTTGGGTGGTGCTCCAGCCTCTCACGGCCGCTGCGTGCTGAGCAGTACCTCTGGTGGGTTGCAGCTCTTTGTAAGGGACCCGGTCAAGAGGCTAGGAGTGACAGGAAACATCAGAACTCACCCCTTCTTCAAGACCATCAACTGGACTCTGCTAGAGCAGCGGAAAGTGGAGCCGCCCTTCAAGCCCAAAGTGGTACGTCATGCCCGCTGCGGGGCCCTGCTGCTGTGCCCGCCTGTCTCCCACCCCTTCCAGCACTCTGTCTCCACCCCAGCGTGCTCACCTGCTCTCCCCTCGTGCAGAGGACACGGGCGCGCCAACCCAGCCCCTAAGTTTTGTTTTGGATGGTTTTCTAAGAGATGGGCAATGGTGACCTCCCACCTCAGCCTGCTGAGCGCTGGGACCACAGGTGCCTGCACAGCACTGTGCAGGGGACTGTTTGGGGCATCAGAGTCCAAGCCCCACCCCAGCCCATATTTCAATATGAGCTGAAGATGTGATCTTGGGGCGGGCGCAGGGCTGGGCTGCGTGGTGATGGGGGCAGTCACCGTGCAGGGGCCTGACAGGAAGCTCGCACACTGGTGATGAGCTGGACGCAAGATGGCAGCAGGAGGGGTCCTAGCCCCACACGAGAGCTGGGGAAGAGGAGGCAGCGGGTGGAGTAGTCTGAGCGGCCCCTTGGGAGCAGGGAGCAGGTGGGGGTGGGGAGGGGAAGGAGGGCAGCCTGGGGCGTCCCACAAAAGCCCAGCGTCTGGAAGCCACCGGGGACAGGGAGCACGCAGGCTGGAGCCACAGAGAGCCTCTTGGGCCTCTCTGATCACAGCTCCTCCTCCCGTCCCTTTCTGTCCCCTGCGTCCCTCATCCGCAGGGGATATTGTCCTTCTGGAAGCCTCTGTAATGTGCCCTACATTTGTGCTCTGAGGTCCAGAGTGCCTCCCCTACTGGGCCTCCGAGCTGGGCAGGGCATTAACAGGCCAGCCTGGCTGCGAGCAGAGCCCCCAGCGCTCAGGCCTCTTCCCCTGCACTGACAGTCGGAAGGCAGGCGTGATGATGGGCAGCCCTGCCAAGGTTGGAGAGGCCTGCGACAAGTGCGCTCGGGACTGAAGTGTAGCTTGGCTGCAGACTGTGGACCTGGCATACACAAGGCCCTGGGCGCTGCCAAACAGTAAATAAAAGTAAAAGTAAAGATCTGGTTCCACATAATCCCAGCACTCTGGGGAGCAGAGGCAGGAGGATCCCAAAACTGAGCCCAGTCAGGCCATTTGGCAACTTCATGAGACCTTGTCTAGAAATAAAACCCAAGGCTGAAGGACATAGCTCGGTGCATAAGCTTTTGGTTCCATCTTCAGTGCCGAGCAAAACAAGACCCGGTTACAATCCTTGTCCTACTGTTGTGGCCACATTGCAAGGTGTCGATTTCTGAGACCTGTTCCTCATCTCCAAGTAGGAAAGCAGCACCCTCCTCTCAGAACGTGGTGCAGAGTTAATAAGGCGACATGGAAGTGGGGCCGGGGCTGCTCGAATCTGCTCGTTTTCAAAGGAAGGCCAAAGTCTGGGTTTTCGTGTCACATTGCCAGTCTGAGAGGATTCGCTCAAATTCTGTCAGAACTGCGCTGGGCGGATGTAGCTAGCGCTAGCGGTGGAGCACCTGCCTGGTGTGTGCAAGGCCCTAGGTTCCACCCGAGAGCCATTAAAAGAAAAACCCCATGGGGCCGGGGAGTTAGCTCAGTGGTTCCGGCGCCTGTCTTGCAAGCGCAAGGACCAGGGTTCGATTCCCCGGTAACCACGTAACAATACTGGGTGTGGAGACCCACACCCAGCCGCAACCAGTACCACATATCACAGTGCCGGGCGTGGTGGCTCACGCCTGTAATCCCAGCACTCGGGAGGCAGAGGCAGGAGGATTGTGATGTGAGTTGGAGGCTGAGCTCAGGGCCAGCCTGAACCACAAAGCGAGACTCTGTCTCAAAAAAAAAAAAAGAAAAACCCCAAATCCAGTGCTAGCCCGTGTGACTGTACCACAGTGTAAGGCCACCACCCGGGTCTCTGTTACATGTCTGTCTTGAGGGCCAGGGAATCTGCAGGCTTCCCATGAACATACATTCAAAAGTCCTGTTTAAATGGGGGGAGAGTGAGGTTTGGCCCACAGGCCTATTCCCGAGCAAGTCCCCTGCTCCCTCCTTGTCCACCCAGCAGGGACCCCAGCCCCAACACTCACCACACAGTCCTGGGAAATGTGGGGGGCCTGGAGGACCACACCCCAGCTCTCACACACCCACCCCTGATTGCAGAAATCCGCTGGGGACTATAACAACTTCGACCAGGAGTTCCTGAACGAGAAGCCGCGCCTGTCTCACTGCGATAAGACCCTCATTGACTCCATGGACCAGACGCCTTTCAAAGGCTTCTCCTTTGTGAACCCCAAGTTTGAGCGTCTCCTGGAAGTTTGAGGCTCACAGCCACATCCTGCAGACCCCCAGGTGGAGGGGCCGCCGCTGCCCAGGGCAGTGGAGTGACTGCTTGCTCCCTGCCCCAGGGGCTCCACTCCAACGCTGGTCTCTCATGGTACCTGCTCTGTGAACTGTGTGTGAATTTGCTTTCCTCTGCCCCAGAGGAAACTGTAAATCCTGTGTTCCATTACTTGAATGTAGTTATCTATTGAAATATATATTACATATATATATATATTATATATATATATGTATATATATAATATATATATATATATATATATATAAAATAGGCTGTATATATTGCTCGGAGAAAGCATGTGGGGAATTGTGGTGTGCTGATCTTTTAAAAAAAATATATATATATATATTATGTATGTCCAAAAGGGGAAAAGTGGATCTGTTTGAACCACCAGGTTCTTTTATCTGTGTGTCTAAATAAATACTGAAGAGTACTGAGCGGGCTGCAGGGGACCTCCATCTAGGGACGGCTGCTCCCATTTCTGGCAGCTCTGCTGTGCAGAAATGGACCGAGCTGTTAGCTGCAGGCTCAGACTCCTGGGCCTTCATGCAAATATGTTTGTAATTATGGGTTTCCTTTGGCCTCAGGGGCCAGGCCTAAAGTGGAAGCTTTCTGGGGGAGGCCTTGACAGCCCTGTACGGTTGTGGGGGCTGGGGCAATAGCTCACTGAATTTGGACACTGAGGGCCAGGCTGGAAGCGCATTTGGCTGGCAAGCATGAGCCCCCCCAGGCTCATACACAGTTCAGGGCTGCCCGACCTGGGCAGGAGGACCAAGAAGAGGAAGGAAATCCAGTCCAGCGTTCAAGCCTATCTGGATCAACATCTGAGTGTAGCCAGAGATAAGGGCATGTCCGTTAGCATGGTCAGTGTCCTCATCTGTGAAACGGAGACGAGGCGACTCCCATCTCACTGCTGTTTGTGCTTGTTCTGGCCTGGAGGAGCCTGGGTCTGAGTTCTAGAATCTGGTTTTCAGAAGCCCTTGCCTGTCTGGGAAAGGGAGGGGATGGGAGGGAACGCTGAGCACCCAGCAGCATGGAGAAAGCCCGCCCCAGTGTACCAGTGCGCAGGTGAGGCCTGTGCACTGGCGGCTGGGCAGAGCTGGGCCTCCTGCTCTCCCCTTGCCTTGCACTGCTACTTTCTGCCTCATCCCCTGCCCTCTGCCTATTTGTCCCTGGTGGGCACAGGTCTAGAGCAGGGCCCCAGGGCCTCTGGTCCAGCCCCAGCGCTTTGTTCCTGGAGATGGGCCAGGCACTGCTAGCATACGATTGGCTGTCCTGGCAGCCAATCAGCTAAGTGCCAGCAGGCTCATTCTTCTGGGCTGAGGTACAAATTTCCACAGTTGGAGAGGGCAGCGTGGCCGGCCGGCTGGCTGGGGAGGGGGCTGCGGGGACACACTGACTCCTGCGTGTGTAGGGCCAGCTCATCCTCTGTGCTCACAGGCGGAAAACAGCAGTAGGGCCATGTGAGCTTAGAAGAGGTGCTCGAGGTCCCCTCGCCCCGCCTCTGCCACAGCATGCACAGAGCGCGAGAGCCCCCATGGGGACCTCCAAAATGGATTTAGAACAGAATGTGATCAGTGTTTGTGTTCGCTGCCTCCCAGCATCCTCCTGCAGCCCCAGAACAGCCTCGGCCTCGCTCAGGGCCCACTCCCATCTGCGAGGACCGGGGGAGGAGCTCTTCCCCCTCTTGTGTGGAGGGCCGTGGGAAGAACGTGCTGCCTGGAATCAGCTCCTCACAGCGCGTGTCACCTTCCTCAGCTGCTTCATCAGACTTCAGTCTCCTCCTCCATAAAATGGGAGCATGAACTCCCTGCCGCCTTGTGGCTCAGAGGCTCCACACAGGACTGACGTGATGTCCAATGGGTGCCGGGGAAAGCCCAGGACAGACAGCCCGAGAATCCACCTCCGGAGACCTGGGAGAGGGAGCAGCTGTTGGACGCTGCCCAGCCTCCAGGAGAGCTGCAGTGCTCAGGCTGTTCCCGGGCACTGGGTGGGCACCACGCCTGACCCAGTGGCTTCAGGAAATGCCTCCTGTAGCTGGGCCCTTAGCCACACGTCCCCCGGGTTGTGGGGACCAGGGAGCAGGCAGACTGCCCTCTGCAGGGGCCAGATGGGGCAACTGCTACTCACGCAGGAGCACAGCTGTGCGGTCAGATGGGCCTGGATCGAGCCTGCGTGTCTCTCGGGAGGCCAGTGTGCGTGCACTTAGCCCTCCTGAGCCCTGAACCCTCTTCTGTGACACGGGAGGACTGTGCCGCCACTGGGACTCACAACACCTGCGGTGTGCAGCACAGACCTAGCACACAGTGGAGCTGAGTCAACAGCGGCTACGGGCCTCACCTCAGCAGGATGGAAGATACCCCTGCTGCGTTCGGCCCCTCCCGCTGGACCAGGTGGGCAGCTGCGTGCACCTGCCCACGTCCCAGCAGCCGCCTTCAGACCCGGCTACCGGGGACGTGGGCCCCAGGCCTAGAACTGCCCGGGCCCTGCTACGACGTGAACTGATGGAGGAAACGAAGCACGCAGAAGGCTCAGCACCCGGGCTGCTTTGAACAGCTTCCCTGGGCGTATAAAACCGCGCATGGCTGAAAGGTCAGAAAAAGAGCAAACACTCGAAAGTCCCCCGTGTGGCTCCATGTACCAGCATTCGAGAGCACCAAGGCCTGGGAGCACGGGGCCGGCCATAGGACGAAAGATGAAACGAGCGAGTGAAGGGGTGGACGGACTGATGGACTGACTGCCCGGGCTCCGCGCTTCCGTGAGACGGTGGCGCTCCGATTCCGCTCTCAGCCTGGCTGTCACTGGAACCAGAGCCCCGCGTTGTCCGTGTCTGATGACACGGTGATCTCCGGAGAAGGCCGGTGCAGTCACATTTTGAAAGCTCCCTGGGGGGTCTGCGTCCATCAGATGGGACAACCAGGGGGCCAGGGCGATAATCTGCATATTGACCAGTCCTCTGCTAATGCAGGGAAATCCTGCTCCGAGCAGGTTACGCCCTGGTAGAGTCACTACCTACCAGTACTTGTGGGTACGCGAGCCCCCAACCCCAGAAGCCCAGGCTCTGCAGATCCGGCTACTCGCAGGTCACAGGCAGGAGATTGACGGGCGGATCCAGGGAGTGGGGCGGCTGAAGCCTTGGCGCTGGCTGGGCCACGGCGCCCTCTGGTGGCGGCCGGCCTGCAGGCTCGGGAAGGGCGCGCACCCAGAAGGGCCAGACTTCTGTGCCCGGGAGCGCGGGCTCCTCATTCACTTCATATCCTCAGTCCCCGGGAAACGATCCCTCAAGGAAGTGCTGGAGAAGCATCCCTCAGAGGCACAGAGATGCCAAAGTGACACTCCCACCCTGGTACTCTTTAAGAATGTCTCAGGGCTGCTCCAAATCCAGCGGGCATCTTTCCCATTAGCAACCATATTTCCCCAGTGTAGCTCCTATAAAGGGGTAAAACCTGGTACCCTGATATTTGCCTCGAGTGGGGAGGAGCCTGCTACCTACAGGTTCCCGTACAGGAAAAAAAAAGGTGCATCACTCTGCCCCCGACTGTGCCCAGCAGTTGGCCTCTGATCTTTGCTCTGGGGGACATCAAAGGCTAAAAGTTGGTTTTGGTTCCCTTGAGCCCTGACTACCTCCCCCGGCCCTTTCTTAGCTCTTGGAGAGGCCCACGTTCTAGAACCTGTTAGTGAGGATCACAGGAGGCTGAGGCAGGAGGGTTACAAGTCCAACGACAGACTTGGCTGCAGAGTCTGACCCTGTCTCAGAAAGGACTAGGACTAGGATGATTCGCAAGGTGTGGTAGCTCTTGCCTACAATCCCAGCACTCTGGAGGCTGAGGCAGGAGAATCGCCATGAGTTAGAGGTCAACCTGGGCTACATAGTGAGTTCAAGGTCAGCCTGACTACACAAAAAAAAAGACAAAAAAAGAAAAGGTCTAGGATGTATTCAGTAGTAGGCCACCCGG
This sequence comes from Petromus typicus, assembly GCA_004026965.1. Classification (NCBI taxonomy): domain Eukaryota; kingdom Metazoa; phylum Chordata; class Mammalia; order Rodentia; family Petromuridae; genus Petromus; species Petromus typicus. The sequence goes on along the minus strand of PVIR01003406.1, from coordinate 48,215 downwards.
GCTTGCCAACAAAAAGAGGATGACAAAGACAAAGAAATTCTCCCAAAGAGGAGGCCAGCACCAAGTCAGCATGCCACAGAAGGGGTCAGATCTGTGCCCAGTGGGGTGTGTGTGTGTGTGTGTGTGAGACTAGGACTGAATTCAGGCCTTTCCACTGAGCCACATCCTCAGCTTTTTTTTTCCCTCTTTCCATTAAAAAATTTTTGTATTTTTTTGCAGTACATAGTAATTATATTCATTTTGAGGAGCTGGTACAAGTTTGAGATAGGATCTTACTAAATTGTCCAGGCTGGGCTTGAACTTGTGAACCTCGTGCCTCAGCCTTGCAGAATGTGAGGGTTACTGGTGTATGACACCATCCCCAGTCCAAATCAGGCTTTTTAAGTGAATCTTAGAAGAGTCCATTTCCTCCTCGGTGCTGCTGTGCGATGCACTCGGACGGCCCTGACATTTGCTGCGAGCCCACGTTGAGTTCCGTGTAAAGACCAAGGCCCTTTGTGAAGGTGCCTTCTGTTTTCCTACGCCAGGGGATTGGAGCTGGGATGGCTGCCAACTGCACCTGGACGGTGGGCACATGAGGTGAGGGCAGGGGCATTCTGGGCCTGTCTCTGAGTCTTCGTGCTTCTTTATGGAACAAGTGCTTGCCCTGTGCCAGGAGCTTGACAGGAGCTGTCACTCAACAAGCACCAGCAGCCTGGCACTCCCTGGGAAAAGCCTGAGAGCTCAGGATCTGACATTATCTCAAACACTGCGGGTACTTCCCTGCTTTGTGGCCTGTCATTAGCCCAGCAGCCTCTGAGGAGGCGGCTGCAACTCATCTTACCAGAGAGCAAGCTGAGAGCTAAGAGGGTAGGTCGGTCTCCTCACAGCTCTGGGCTGCAGGCCCAGAGGAGAGGTGAGCAGGCCTCAGAGCGAGCCTCCCTCCGCTTCCGTGTGGTGAGGGCTCAGTGTCGAGTGGGAGCAGCCCACCGCCTTTAGGAGCTGATATTCCCCAGCAGGTGGGTGGCAGAGGCCCACTAGCTAAGGGTTGGCACTTGGCTCAAGAGCAAAGCAGCTGCTGCAGGCCTCCTGCTCATTGGAAGCCTGTTATCAACAGTACTGATGAGGCTTTTCTAGCTACCTCCTGGGATTTAAATTATGAACTCAGCAACAGTGAGGCCAATTAGACATATTTTGCATCAATAATAAGTTAAAGAATAATACTTCACAAAACACTTGCACTGAACTAAAACTGGGTTTTATTGGCTTAATTTTTCTTGAAAACCCTGTTTGGAAACAAGATATGTTTAAATTTTTTAATATGCCAGGTATGGTGGCACACCCTTGTAATCCAAGCTTTTGGAAGGCTGAGGCAGGAGGATCACCACAAGTTTGGGCTACATAGTGAGTTCAGCTTGAACTATATAGTAAGACTCGACTCAAAAAACGAACAATACAAAAAAGTTTTTTAAAAAGTTTAAAAAATTTGGCTCAGGTGTATCCAGGCCTTGATGTCAAATGTCCCTCTTGGTCATGGACCCACATTCTGCCTCCACCTGGCAAGTGCTGGGAGGCCGATGGCTGAGGGGACTTGAGGTAGGACTGAGTCTGCGCGACTTGCTCCATCGCCACGATGAGCCCGGGGGCTGTGGTTTGGATCCTCACTGTCTCTTCAGCCGCGTCTCTCCCGGAGGCGGCGGTAGACCGTGCCAGGTGCACCTAGTTGAAGCAAAGTTAGGCGGCCCAGGTGTGAGCGCTGGATGGTCATATCCGGCCGGCCCCTCCCTGTCTCCCGGCAGTGCGCGGTGCGAGGCGGCGAGCGAGCTGCTTCCCAGACGTCCGAAAGCCACAGGGCCGGAGACGCAGCTTCTGAAACCGGAAGCCTTTTGTCGGATTGTTTCAGGTACCTGTCACCAGAGGGCAAAGCTGACTGCACCCTGCCCTCCCTCAAGCCTCCGTGCCTCACCAGGCACAACAGCACCTGCTTTATGCGGCTGGGATGAGGTGTGATAGGTTCCTAACGCAGCCTGGCACCCAGCCATACTCCAGAAATGAGCATATTATTCTTTCTTTTGGTCCTGGAGACTCAGCCCAGACCCGATCCCTTTTTCTTTGGACACAGGGCCTCATGAAGTGGCCCGTGCTAGTCTCGAAATTGCAATCCTCCTGGCTGTGATTCCAGGTGTGCCCCATTGGCTAACATTTACTCTGAGCACTTTACCTGTCTTTGTGATATTCCGCGTGATAAAATGCCGCTGGTGTGAAATGTGGCTGGGCGCAGGAGTCCTGCAGAAAAGGGAGCGTGGTTTTCCCACGTGGGGGCGGGGGAAGAGCCCTACGCTGTGTGTCAGGAGTGGGGTTCTGTCCGAGCAGCGGGGCCCTTCACCCCGCCCTCGCTGTGGGCTCTGGCTGACAGGCAGCTCAACAGTGAGAAAATAAGCGTCTAAGGTTGCTAGGAGTAGCAAACGGGTCTCCTGTGGTTTTAAATTACAGGAAAGAAAATTTGAATGTCAAATGCCCTAGTTGTCCGTCCAAATTAAACTCATCTCCTCAGGAAACTCGAAAGTGGCAGCAGACCGAGCTGGAGTCGCCTGTGGTGCTGCCCCTTGCTGCCCTTTGGGGCCCTGCGCCCCACCTGGGAACTCTCCCTCCCTAGCACGGGCCAGAGTAGGAGGGCAGCCTGAGGCACCAGATATGTCCCCTCTGGCTGCTTCCGGGCCAGGGAGCTGCATTGTGCTGAGATTTCTCCAGGACCTTTCCAGGGCAGGCTGTGCTGGAGTCGCTAGTGCACTGGTGCTCACAACCCGGAAAAAGGCCACACTTATTCACTCGATGGCGTGCACTGGGCCCCGCAGGACAGGACAGTGCCGGCTCCCGGGTGGGCGGGCAGGCAGGCGCACCGCGGGGTTACAGCCGGACCGTGCAGGAACCGGGGTCTGAGACTCAGAAACCACGTAGGTTTGCAGGGACCCCGGCGACGCTCTTGCAGTCTGGTAACACCACGTTGGGGAGGTGCCAGGCAGGGTCCCTGGTTGCAGCTGGGGGGTGGAAGCTGGCCCCTCTCCTCACAAACGCGTCTCAGCAGTGTCTTTCAGCTCGGACACTGCTCTCTGGGGCCCCACAGCCTCCGGGGTGAAGGGAACAATTAGAAACACCCCCAATGTCCACAGCAGGAGACCACGTGAAAGCTGAATTCCTCTGACGGAACTTGTTTGCCCCTGGCAAGGAAGCTCCCCCCACCCCCCCGGGGTAGGGGCGCAAAGCCTGGGACACAGGCGGCTTTGGGGGAGAGGGACCCAGCAGAGCTGCGGCCTCCCGGGGACAAAGGGAGGCCTGGGAGCCTGAGCGACCAGTCGCGCTCCCCTGTGATGTTTACCTTGTGAAAAGACCTGGAGGCCTGGGGCTGTGGCTCAGCAGGGCCGCACTTGCCCAGCCTCTGCACGGCCCTGGGTTTCATCATCGCCGAGAGGAAAAAAATCTGGAGCATGTGAGAAAAACCATTAGTGTTTCCACAGGCTGGTGGGGGCTGAGGGTGCTTATTTTAGTTCTGTGCTTATCTCTTGGTTTAAAAGGGTTTTCTTTTTAAGGAACAGGTAGGCGGTCTGGCTCTTGACCCAGGTGTCCTGCAGAACCATTTGTCACACTGTACTGTGCCTTTCTTTATGCATGCGACAGTTCACAGCTTTGAAAAGTCGGAGTGAAGTGGCTAGAGAGAGGCGGGATGGAGGAAGCAGCCCGCGGAGGCCGGGGGCGGGGCTGCTCACCCCCAATGCAGGGCCCTGGGCGTCCGGCGGAGGACGGGAGCCCCCAGGGAGGTCCCGTGTCCCGAGCGGCAGTGCTTGGTTGGTGGCACAAAGTACGGCGGGGGCGGGTCCAACTCAGTTTTGCTTCAGAGGCTGGCGGTGAAATGACAGCTTAACGAGGAGCCCTGTTGGCCAGCTCAGGCGGGGCGCCCCCATGCTGAAGGGAAAGCGGAAAGTGAACTTGAAGAGAAGATGCGAAAGCGGCTTGTGGAACTCTCTGGGTCTGGCACAGGCTGCAGAAAGACGAACAGTCTGTAAGGGGTTCGGTGGGGCCTGGTACCTGGCGAGGTTGGAGGCAGGGCACCCAGCATGGGGAAGGGTAAAGATGTCGGACAGAAGTGTGCAGAGGACGACTTGTCCTTCCACAGGCCAGGAAATAACACCAGCAGCACAAGTACAGCTCCTTGTACCCTCTCAGCATCATACAGTAAACTCTCAACTTACGAACTCAGTTCATTCACGGGGGCTTGTTTCAAGTCAAGACTTTTTCCCCATAAGAAATAATGGAAATATCCATAATGTGTCCCAAATCTCTCAAAGCACCCCTTAACTAGCCTTTTCATGATTAAAAAGACTGTATAATGTGTAATTTACCAGAAACACTAATCATGTTCCTAGTGGATTCACTAAAAAGTTATAAAATGTGCTTAGTTTACCTGGAAGAACAATTTCACACTGTACTCACCATTCGAGTTGACCTCTGGCTTGCAGGAAGGGAGGAGAAATGCAAGGTGGTTACTGTTTGGAAGGGAAATCCCTTCCACAAGAACGGCAGGAGTCTGGCTCTCTGGTGTCTTTTCTCTCCTTGGGGAGTCTGTAGCCCACTAGAAGCCCCTTCTGGCGCACTAGGTCTCAGGCTCAGCCTTTGCAGAGCACAAACTTGCCTAAGGTTGTCCTTTCTGTCTTTAACACTGTTCTGTAGGATGGCATGACATTGTCCTCAAGTGAACAGAACGGCAAGTCTTTTCTCTGGGTGGGTCTTCTCTACAGATGTCTGTGGTTCTGTCCACTTTTTCAGGATTTCTGTATTTCTGAAGACCTTGGCTACCCTGTTTGCTGACCCTCCCCCTCCTGTCCAGAAAGCTCCTCAGCTGCCATTCTGTGTTGCTCAGTCAGAAGTCACTGAGTTCCTCTGTAGACCGTTCCTCTGAGAGTTCTCCCACCAGTTCCTGAACATCACCCCTGTCTACCTGCAGCCTGTGAACTCTGCTATTGCGACAGTGTCATCAACCACAGGGTCAACTGAAGGCTCAGGCTTCTCTCCACAGGCCTCAGTGTCTCACTCCTGTATCATTTTAGACCACACCTTCTTCCAGGCAGATCTCAGCCTCATTAGGGAGACTTTGGCCCAGGGTTCTTCAGGGAACTGGAAAGATATAATGTTCCCTCCAGAAGTCTTTAAGGGTTAAATCTGTCTCTGGGACCATCTGAAAGCACTTCAGAAATGGTTCCTTGGTGTATTGTTTACTGTTAACTACAACCTGCTGGACCGTAGGCTGCAGTTAAATTAAGTCAGAGCAACTCGACTGACAGCCATGTTCTTCCAAATCTTGTGGGCAAGCAGGAGCATGCCCACTATGAGAACCCGGAGTAGTAAACCTCTGCCTTCCAGGTGCTCCTGAACAGTAGGACGTAAGGCCTCCCTGACTCTCTCTCGAGAAACTACTCCAGTTTCCCAGGCTTTTGCATTAGGTCTCCACACGACCTGTAGCGTGTTTTTCGTGGCTTTATTTTCTGAACACTGTAGTGGTTACAGAGTGATAGACCGCGACAGGCCCCTGGGCATGTAGCGATAAGGTTAGCCTAGCTGGACTGTTCACAGGCCTGTGGCCTGGTATTCTCTCCTCTTCCTGGGTAATGTACGTTCTCCTGGGCAATTGCTTCCAGAAAAGGTCAGTTTCATCACAGTTGAAAACTTGCTAAGAGCAAAAGCCCCTTCATCAGCACTGGCTGCTTCACTGTATAGTTAGACTGTGAACCCCAGTTCTCACCCCTTATTGGGATGAAATGTTTCACCATTATCAGTCATTGATGGATTATCCTTTATGAGACCTGCCTCTATAGCTATAGCTTTTTTGTAAAATTACAGACTCAGGCTATAACTTGCCATCTGCCTTTTGTTTTTTCCACATTAATGACAGCTTTCCACTTCATCTAACACTGTTGATTGTGACCTATTAATTTGAGTGACACCTTAGGCAACACTAGCTTCCTTATACAAATCTTTTGAGTTATGGCATTCAGGTGGTAAGTTAAAACAAAAATGCCAATCATAGTCCAAGTTGTTCACATGTGATACACTGGAAAGTTGAGTGTCCACTTATAAGTGTCCCTCACTTCCTCTGTATTTCCCAGAGCGAGCCAGCACCTGCACTTAGAAAGTGTGGAGCTTCTCTCCGTCCCTCCCTCGGGATATTCCTAGCAGTCGGGAGGCTGAGGCTGGAGGATCACGTTGTTTTTCAAAGACAGCCTGAGCTATGTAGTAAGTTGAAGACCACCTGGAGCTACCTAGCAAAACCCTGTCTCGGTCAGCAAGGCTTAGCCACTGACTACGAAAGGCTAACTTTAAATATATGATGTGGACAAGGGAGTAAAAGTGATCAAGATAGGATATGTAAATAACTAATTTCCTAAGATAAATGTAATACGTGTCACAAACATATACTAATAATTTTAAGAATTGAAAACGTATGGATTGAAACTAAAGGGAAAACACCAGCGACAGATGATGTCAGTGCGGCAGGAGGCCCCGAGCCAGGCACGGGAGGCCGAGGACAGGGACCGGGTCCCCGCGAGCTATGCTGGCCGGCCGAGGACATGGAGGCCGGTCCCTGGAGGAGGTCCGCTCTTCTCACTGCCATCAAGGAGTTGGAGCGACTGAGTCTTCCCTGGCCAGTTCCCTCAGTGACGGAGTTCAGAAGATTGTGTCAGCAACCCGGGTTCAAGGTATTTGTCAGTCTGGGCGTAAAATGCTCCAGGCAGTAGGCACTCCCACCCCAGAGTCCTCACCCTCTCAGCCGCTCCTTGTCATGTGTGGTGAGTCTGGGGGCAAGGTCGGCGGCCTCTATGGCTCAGCTGGCACGCCTGGTCCCTGTACCCAGCAGCACGGGCACTCTCAGCCCTGTGCCCAGGAAGCTGCTGCTGCTCTGGCCAGGCTTCATGACTGCCGCTCTGGCAACTTGGCCAAGACCACGTCTGATGCCAGCCCCAAGACCTCCATTTGCCCAGGCCCAGACCTCTGGAAAGAGACTGGAAGTCCCTGACCATCTTGTCAAAACCCACACCCGAGTCTCCAGCCAGAGGCCTCGAGCTCCAGCCTGCTACAAGACAGGACTTGTACACAAGAAGAAGTGAATGAAATGTGAGGGGAAAGGGACCGAAAAGGATTTACCGTGATGGCCTGTCTGAGAAGGCTATAATATCATATAGCATAGACTTCAGGACAGTGAATTTTACCAAGCTGCAAGAGACACTGTTTCATATAGTAAACATCAATTCATCAGAGCATGAGTTTCCTTTTAAACTGAGTAACTGGGGGACTGGGGATATAGCTCAGTGGTTCCGGCGCCTGTCTTTCAAGCGCAAGGACCCAGTTTCCATCCTCAGTAACCACATAACAATACTGGGTGTGGACACTCACCCCAGCAGCAACCAGTGCCACATACCACAGTGCCGGGCGTGGTGGCTCACACCTGTAATCCCAGCACTCGGGAGGCAGAGGCAGGAGGATTGCTGTGATGTGAGTTGGAGGCTGAGCTCAGGGCCAGCCTGAACCACAAAAGCGAGACCCTGTCTCAAAAATAAATAAATAAATAAATAAATAAATAAATAACTGAGTAACTGGGCCAGAGTTTAGCTTGGTGGTACCACACTTGCCTTGGAAGCACAAGGTCCTGAGTTTGATCCTCAGTACCACGAAAAAATTTTTAAAAAAGAACAAAACCCCTCGTCAACATTCTAACAGCTAATAATTGCTCTAAAATATAATGTAGAAAATAAAACACAGCTACAAGAAGAAATAGAGACAACTATAATTATAATTGAAAATTTCAATAAAATGGAAATCAATTAATATAACAAATAATAGCAACCATTTGATTCAATAATTATGCATCTTACTTTCAAATGTACATTTTCCAGGTCATAAAGCAATTCTAAACAAAATTAAAAGGACTCAAGCAATATAAACTGTATTTTCTGGGCCAGGATTGTCTGGCCTGCTGAAGGGCCTGGGGTGAGTCCTGGCCGTCATGCGGTTGAATGTGTTCACAAAGAAATTTCTGGAAAGTCCCCTTAAAAGAGGAGACTAAATGATACACTTGTAAGTAATTCACAGACCAAAAGAAAAAAAGTTTTGGACTGGATGAAAGTAGAACTAACTAGAATTTGTGGAGTAGCGCTAAAGCAGTACAACTTTGAGATAAATTCCCTAAAAGCTACTGTTTTCAGGTAGTTCCCTCAGAAACTGCTCTCCACTTAAGCCTATTCCAGGTGCTTTTTGCCTCTCAAAATCGGATGAGACAAGCCAAGGACTTTGCAAAGTGAGGGCTGAACAGGATCAGGAGGAAACGGTTTTGCAGAGCCAACGCAGCCAGGACAGAGGAGGAGAAAAAGAGCAAAACAGCGCCCCCCGCTGGCCTAGAAGACAGTGGCTGCCGAGAGGAGCCGCGATCGTGGGCTCCGGGTGGTGTGTGCCCCTGGGTCCCGTCCACATCTCTTGGACCCCTGGGAGAAGTCCTACAGATGAGGTCTTGCAAGTTACTTGGCCCTGCTCTGAGGCCTTATACCTGACTGGTCCTGCTTTTTCTCAGCCAGCTTCGCTATACCTTACCGCAGGTGTCGGCACTACTACAGAAAACTCACCGGAAGAAACAATCAATTATCTGATACCCGTGAAAGAAATTGAATTTGAAGTTAGAATCTTCCTACAACAAAGTAAAACTCAGATGACTTTGCTGAAGAATTCTATCAACATTTAAGGAAGATACAGTATCAGTTCTATAAGTGATGGAACAGATTATTTTTATGAAAATTGAATGTTGCAGAGCAGAAAGCAAAATCCACATGATTTTAAAGGTCAAATCCTGGAACAGGCTGCTTTGAGCTCTCACTGGATGCTGGAGATACTGCTTCTCTGTTCTTTTGTTCGGGACACCAGGACCACAGAGGACAAGATGGACTTGGAATCTCAGCTTGTGGTGTGGGGGTTGAGACGACCCTGGACGGTTAACCAGGCCGCCGGGCTCAATTCCTCACTGACCCCACGTGTGCATTCCTTGAGGTCTGGCCAGAGCACTACTGGAGAGACAGGGTATGAACTAGAGGGTGACACATCCCGTCTGAGGGGTACGGAATGGCCTGAAGCCACATGGGATTAGAAGCCCCTTCCTCTGATGGTGGGTCTCTCGTCCACTGACATTGGAGGTCTCATCACTCAGCCTCATCCTGATATGGGAAAAGCACAACGCCCGACTTGTTAGATATCAAACGTGTCGACTTTGTCATCTCACAGTGTCAAAGAATGAAGTCACAAACCAAGGAAGTTAGGAGATTTTACTGGAAATAGGGGAAGAAGAACAGCTTCTGGATTTCCAGAAGTCCCGAGTGGGTGGTCACTGACGCCCTTCATCATGGTTTTTTATACAGCAAAATCACAACATGTGTCCACGTGGGTCAGAGTGCAATCTGCAGGGTTATACGTGTAATGGTTTAGCTCTCAGCCAGGGTGTGTGGTTTGGGGAGTGGGGGAGGGGAGCGCAGCCCGGATGTGTCACCTACTGTGTGCCTGATGCCTTGTAGGCCCACGGACCAGGTGGTGCTAATCTGGGGGAATCCCCGGCTGCTGTCTGTCCAGGGCTCCCAGGCCTCCCCTCCTGAGCTGCTCCGTCCTGAGGCCTCTCCACGTTTGCTCCAGCTGCGATGCTTGTGTCTGTTTATTGTGCTGACTGGACCCAGTCCCTCTCTGACTGTGTATTACTAACGCAGATCCTATCCTACTCTCTGCACGTGCCCCTTAGTCAAAGCAGACCTTTACTCTGGCCCCGATAGGATGCTTCTAGAACACTGTCAGAAGCCAGGCTATACCTGAAAGCCTTACTTCAGTCCTCTCTCTTCCCAGAAGTCTTGGCTGAGGCCCCAGGAAGCCCTCCCCATTTTCTTCCTGCACCACAGTGACATTTGCTGTAGCCAACCCTAAGTGTTTAGATGCCCTCCCAGACTGTGCAGGGGAGGGAGGTGGAGGAGGAAGTGAGGAGGCCATTGAGGAACTGAGAATGGCTCCTAGACCGAGGGAGAGAGGGTTCAAGTTGAGGCCAGAAGGGGCAGGAGGAGGCCGGGCAGGGCTCTGCCCAGAGTTTGGGTTGCATTCTGTGCTAGCCATGGGGCTAGGAGTGGGTGTGGGAGAGGGAGAGGGTGTGATGTAGACATTCCCCTTAGGCCGCCATGTAGAATGAGCGTGGGGGAGGGGAAGGCCACTGACTGCTGCTTATTGGGGAGAGCAGAGGGAGTTCAGGACCAGGATGAGGGCAGAACGTGGCACTTCTGAGACTTCTGTAGGCCTGGCATGCTGGCTTTTTCCCTTTTTCTGGTGTTGAGGTTGAAGCTAGGCCTGGCACACACCAGTGTGATGATAGGATATAACGCTCTCCGTTACACCCCCAGCCCTTCGATGTGAGCTTAGAATGTACTCGGCTTCAGGGCTGGTATATTACTGGTCTGCTAACTCAGTGTTAGAGCTTAGCAGTCACAAGAGTATTAGGTCAGATACAAGTTACAGGAACTGAGCTGGGCATGGTGGTGCACACTTACCATCCCAGCACTGGGAGACTGAGGAGGAGAAATACGAGTTCAAGCTTGGGTGGGCAATTGATTGAGCCAGACCTTATTTCAAATTTTTTTTTTTTTTTTTTGAGACGGGGTCTCGCTTTGTGGTTCAGGCTGGCCCTGAGCTCAGCCTCAAACTCACATCACAATCCTCCTGCCTCTGCCTCCCGAGTGCTGGGATTACAGGCGTGAGCCACCACGCCCGGCACTGTGGTATGTGGTACTGGTTGCTGCTCGGTGTGAGTCTCCACACCCAGTATTGTTATGTGGTTACCGGGGAATCGAACCCGGGCCCTTGCGCTTGCAAGACAGGCGCCAGAACCACTGAGCTAACTCCCCGGCCCCTTATTTCAAATTTTAATAAAAGGCTAGAAATACAGCTCATCCGTGCAAAAGGCCTTTATCCTCAGTGCAATTTATTAAAATCTTTCTTGTGGTTCTAGACATCAAACTTAGGGACCTTGCACTTACCAGGCAAGTACAGTGCTGCTGAGCTACAGCTCTGGCCCTTATTTAATTTATAAGAAGCTTGGGGCCGGGGAGTTAGCTCAGTGGTTCCAGTGCCTGTCTTGCAAGCACAAGGGCCAGGGTTTGATCCCTGGTAACCACATAACAATACTGGGCATGGAGACTCACGCCCAGCAGCAATTAGTACCACATACCACAGTGCTGGGCATGGTGGCTCACGCCTGTAATCCCAGCACTGGGGAGGCAGAGGCAGGACTACTGTGATGTGAGTTTGAGGCTGAGCTCAGGGCCAGTCTGAACCACAAAAAAGTGAGACCCTGTCTCAAAAAAAAAACAAATTTATAAGAAGCTCAGCCATGACGTTGTAATCAGCCCGCCTGCGGCACCTTCAAAGCAGCTCCTCTGGGTGCTGCCGCTGAGGAGGGGACCCCCCCCAACGTCCCAGGGAGTGCAGAAGGGCCAGAAAGCTCCCTTTTTAAGTTGCAGTGTCAGCAGTGTGCCTGCAGGTGGCATCGCTCAGCCCAGGGCACCCCTACACCCCGGGCCTGAGGGGGTAGGGGGAGCCAGCTGTGCCCTAGGAGCCTGTGAGGATGGAGAGATGGCCAATAGCGGTGCTCTGTGTCCTAGTCAACAAGTTCCTGGTGGACCTGGGCTCGGGTGTGAACTGAGGGGCTGGCTTGTTTCCAGTAAACTCACCTGTGTGCTCCACCTGAGGGAGACTGAGGCGCAAGTGGACATCAGTTTCGGAGAGAGCATGTTGCTGATGCTGGAAGCTGTTGCTCTTTGGGAGGTAAGACCTGGAGGCGGCACAGGAGCTCTGGGTGTGTGCGCGCTCTGTGTGCGGGTGTGTATTGTGTTGTGAGTGGTCAGTGACCTGCTGACGAATTTCTCCTTTTTGAGGAACTCTCCCTCTTCCTATTTCAATCCCAGTATTTTTCTTTTAAACTTGAAATTCCAGTCTCCGGAAGTGTTTCCCACTGAGGATGGGTGAGCCGTGGCCCTGGCAGACGCGGGGCCTCTGTCTGGACGGCTCCCCGTAACTTTATATAGTGTGTTGCAGCTCTACCCTCATGCGGCTGCCACGGAAACAGAAAGTAAGGAGTTCAAAGAGGTCCTGAGTGGGGGGCTCTGGTCTGATCTGTGAGAAGAATCACCAAGAACTGGAGGTGAAGCCCAGTGGGTCGAGCATTTGCCTAACATGCGTGAGTCTCTGGGTTCAATCTCCTCACTGAAAACAAAACAGAAAACTTCCTGCCCTTAAGGCTACCATGTTCTGTGATGGCAGCCTGAACAGCGTGGGCAGGACTTCAGCTTCTGGTTCTTCTCTACTCCCTACATTGCACCTCCAGTTCCCGGCAGGGCTGGGAGGAGCCTCTCTAAGGCTCAGGTGTTGGAGCAGTTTAGAACCCAGCACCTTCCCTAGGTGGCTGTGTTTCCTGCCTTGCCACCTGGACCAACAGGGCTCAAGGGCTCATTCTTCCCAAGGCTCCCACAGCCACGGAGAGCGTTGCAGTACCGGCAATGGCCACCAGGTGGTGCCCATGCCGCCTGCCCACCAAGGGAGGCTGCTGTGGACCTTTATGGATTTTCTTATTTTATTTTTATCCTAAACACCTGGAACAGAGAGCAGGTAAGGGCTGTAGCTTGGACCTGTGCAGCTCCCCAAGTGTGATAACAGAGCTCCATCAGAAGCTATTCAGGGCAGAGTCCAAGTTGGGTGTGATGGCACAGGCTTGGAATCCCAGGCCTCAGGAGGCTGAGGCATTCTGATAGCTTCAAGTTCAAGGGACAGCCTATCTCAGAAACAAAAAAGGCAGAGTCCCAAGTCCAGTGCCAAGGCCCAGGGATCTATACTTTTAACAAACTTAAGGGACATATCTGCATACTTGGGTCCGAAGACTGAGGCCTACAGTGCTGGGTGGGGGAGATGGACCTTCATTTCTGTCACCTGCTAACTACGGCTCTGATGCAACCTTCGCGCTCCGCCTCGGATGGGGGAGTGGTGTGTGAGGTTAAGCAGAAGGGGACCATGAGCACATCAGCCTCCCCCTCGGGAGTCCTGGGTGGGTGGGGTGGCCCCCAGCCTGGTGGGCCACCCCAGCTGCCCAGCCTGGCAGCTGCGGGCCAACCCAGAGGAAGGGCCTGAGCCAGGAACATCAGCCTCCTTTTCCTCTCCCTTCACCCTCCCAGAACCGGCGCTGCCTCCACGACTTTAAGGAAGAAAACACTTCAGGGAGACTGATTTTTCTCAAAACATATATTCACCTCTCCTCTCAGTACATCTTTGAGCACCTCTGTCAAAGCTTCCAGGAATATGCAGGCCCCCCGCTGGCACCCACACCCTCCCTACCCCTTGGTGACCAGACTCCTCACGGCTTGTGCGATGGCATCTTTGTCAATGCCGAACATCTTCAGCAGCTCAGCCGGCTTCCCACTTCTGGGTACCTGGCTGACAGCGAGGCGAGTGACGGTGACTCCGGGCTCGCCCACGACTGCAGCCGCCACTGCCTCGCCAATGCCGCCTGGGCAAAAGAAAGGAGGAGAGTCAGAAGACCAGACTCGGGAAGAGCAGGGTGCTAGGTCTGCTGAGTTACCTAGCCGGGGCATAAACTTTTCAACCAGGTGAGTGCTGGGATTACAGGTGTGAGTCACCACGCCTGGCGTTGTGGTTATGTTGTTACTGGGGATCGAACTCAGGACTTGTACTTGCCAAGCAGGTGCTAGAACCACTGAGCTAAAATCCCCAGCCCTTAGCTTGCCTTTATTGCAGGTGGGTATTGTGAGGCCCTGTTAGTATTTTCAGGAGCTCAAACTGATCTGCAAGTCATTTTTTTAAGCATCATCGCCCGGGGCAGCCATCAACAGACATCTGCACTTGACCTCAGAGTCCAAACCTGTCTCTTTACTGTGGGGCTTCTCAGGAGGAAGCAGAATGTACCTGGAGTGGCTGCTTGGTGAAGGATTCGAGAAAGACAAAAATCAGCCCTGATTTCCCTGTTCGATTTTGCACACCGTCCTTAACCTTCTTTATCTGAGGCCCAGGGGCTGCCCTCAATAAGCCAGGATGTGGCCTCCTGGGAGGTCTCAGGGTTAACTGAGGACCCAGCTACCTCGTAGTTGTGGCTATGGCTCCATGAGCCCTGAGCACCTGGGCTTCACTGCTCAGAGGAAAGTGGACCGCACTCCTGGAGCAGGACGCCAGCCCGGACCCTCCCTGCTCCGCCCACCGTGGCGCACGCAGGCCAGCACCTTCGTAGTAGTGGTCCTCCACCGTGAGGATCCTGCCCTTGGTGGCTCGCGCACTGTCCAAAATGAGCTTTCTGTCCAGCGGCTTGATGGTGAAAGGGTCCAGCAAGCGGAAGTTGATTTTCTCTGAGGGAAAAGATGCATGGCATGGCGGCTCTGCAGTTGTGAGCCTTGGGCGCCCGGGGTGTAAGTGTCTGGATTTGACTTGGATTTTCTTATTTTATTTTTATCCTAAACACCTGGACTGAGTCGTGAGCCCACAGACCTGACCCACCCTGGGGGGAGCAAGTGCTCCCCGCTCCCACTGCCCAGCTATGCTTGCTGTCTCTGGGGTCTCAGGCGGCTGCAGGTCTGCGGCCTGTCCAAGAAAGCAGGGTAGAATATAGGGCCCGAACACGCCCCGCCAAGGCCTTGGACAGGAAGAGAAATCCCAGGGGTAACCCCGAGTCTGACCTGAGACACGGAAAGGTTTGGGGATGACAGGAGGGAAGCTGTAGCCACAGGAAGGAGGGTGCCAGGGCTGGGAAGCACGGGTAGTGACCACCTTACGAGGAAGAGCAGGCCAGACAGCGGACCACCTGCGCGGGGTCCCAGCCTGCTCGGCCTCCCTCCAGCTCCTCCACGTGCCACTCGCCGTGGCCCCCTTTCCACTTACCCAGTCCTGCCCACTCTGAGCCTCCACCCGCCACCCCCTAGGTCGTGTGGCGCTGTTTGCCGATGGACTGCAGGGGGGCACATGCCAGTTCCTGCTGCTCTAACCCTCGCTAACACCGGCAAGCCCACAGGATGATCCGCACCACACTCAGTCCTCAGGAAGCCCAGGGGAAAAGTGCTGGTCTAGCGTCTCTATGATACGGACGGGGAAACTGAGGCACGATGATGGTCTATAATAACCTAGTGCCTGGACGAGCCAGCAGGCTCAGTGCCTCAGCAATGGGCGCGGTGAGGGTGCAGGCTGTGCTCAGAGGCGGCTCTGGTGACGGCCACTGCCATCGAAGGAGAAGAGGGTCTTGGTCCCAGGACCCACACGCAGAAGCAGCCCTGCATTTCTGGGGTCCTCCCTCACCTTTTTTCAGCAGCTCAGCAGCAGCCAAGGCCTCGTGCAGGGTCACCCCAGCCCCGATCACAGTCACCTGGTCATCCTTGTTCTTCAGAACCACCTGGGGGACACGGGAGCCAGTGAGGCGCGGGCCCGGGACCGGGGCGGTGGGAGCTTCGGGTATCTTACGGGGTCTCTCTGAGCCACGGGGAGCACTGACCTTGGCTTGTCCAACCTGGAAGTCCTCGTTGTTGTTGTAGATGATGGCGTTTTCCGGGCGGCTCGTCCGGATGAAGCAGATGCCCTGCGTCAGAACAGGTAAAGTGAGGGGCACAGGACACGGTGGGTCTGACTTCACAAGGCTCTTTCTAGAGTGATGGGTGGCCCTGACTCTCCAGCTCTCCAGCCCCTCAGGCCTGGGGGTGTCCTCCTGCTCCACATCTGGGCCACTCTAGCAAGAAGAAAGGCCTGGCCAGGGCTGCAGGCAGCACCTCACTAACCGTGGCCGGCCCCAGAGCAGAAGCAGCTTCCCAGCGGGTGGCGTGGCCTTGAGGCGGGCTGCCCCTGGGCTGCACCAGGTGGGCTAAGCCCGCCAGGCGGGGACAAGATCCACTTGGTCTCACTCCTCTGCTGGGTCCAACTCACGGAGGGCCCATGGGTGTCAGTGGCCAAACTAGCAGAGGCCGTGAGGGTTCTCTGCACGGAGAAAGCACAGAGGACTGACCAGTCTTCCCCAGGACGGTAACTATCGGATGTTTGTGTTTCCTGGGCTAATTTCCTCCAGGGGCACAAACATCAGGGACAATGACAGGAGATGACTTCTCGGGGTGCGGAGTGGCCAGCTCTGACGCTGTGCGCCAGCTGCTCTACCCTTAGGAATCAGCTGCCCACACGACAACAGCTGCGGGACCTACCTTTGTATTGGCGGCTAGTTCCACCGCCTTCTCCGTTGCAACCCCGTCGCTTGGGTAAAAGACAGTGGACATGGGAACTGCCCGAAACATGGCCAGGTCCTCCAGGGCCATCTGCGAAGGCCCATCTTCGCCTGGGGTGCACGGGAAGAGGGAGCAGACGTGAGGTCCCCATGCACCCCCCCCCGTGGTCCACGTCCAGGGCAGGAGCCGGTGGAGGAGGCCCGGCCCGGCTCACCGATGGACACGCCGCAGTGGGAGCCGCACAGGTTGATGTTGCTCTCTGAGATGGCCGCCATGCGAATCTGGTCGAAGGCTCGCGTGAAGAAGGCTGCGAAAGTGCTGCAGAAGGGCACCGTCCTACTGCGTGTGGCACAGCCCACGGCAATGCTCACCTGGACGCAGAAGGGGCAGGTGACCTTTCGGCGAGGGGAGGCCCCAGACCCTAGTGTCTTCGCACCCACCGCTGCGGTGCTCTAACGTGCTCTTTCCCTTTGCAAGCTTTTCTTTTCCCAGCAACAAGCAAACCCTTCACCCGAAGGGTAAAAACTGCATTGTTCCTTCTCCCCAGGCTTCTAGACGTGCTCCCAACTCTCTCTCAAGCCCAAGGCCTTTGCAGAGACCAGTCCAGGTCTGAGAGCCACGGCCCCAGGTCACTGAGGCTCCAGGCCGCGAACCCCGAGCTCAGAAGCACCAGGCAGTCGTCAATTCCAGACCGGCTGCCGGGCCCATGCTCTGCACCCAGCCGGGTTGCACAAACCCCCTTTCCCTAGTGACCCTGCCAGTGCAGACTGGACTTTCCTCCTATAAACCACTGACCTCTATAAAGTTCCTGTCCTTGGGGATGTGTAAACTAGGCTGGGCTCCTGGGCTACTCAGGGGTGATTTTGAAAAATAGGTCAAAACGCTGCTTATTTCACAAACTCACTTCCTGCCAAGGAGCCGCTTCCCCAACTGTGCGCGCATCGGGGCAGAGCTCAGCGTCTGGCTGCTCCACCTCCTGGCTCTTCCCCTCTTTACCCTAAGAGGTCCTGCTCACCACCACGCCTGGCCCACATGCGCCTGCCCCATTCGCACACCTTCCGGGACATCTGGCACTGCCTGCGTGGCTGCCCAAAGGAGCAAAAGGCTCAGCCAGGCCCCTGCAGCCGTCCGCCCCCTGCGGACACCCACCATGTTCTGCTCTGCAATGTAGCACTCAATGAAGCGGTCGGGGTGCTCCTTTTTGAAGATCTCCGAGAAGGTGGAGTTCTTCGTGTCCCCGTCCAGGGCGATGATGCGGTCACTGCCGTGGCCCAGCTTGGCCAGTGCCTGCCCATAGGCTTTGCGGGTGGCTATCTGTGGGAGGAGAGGGCGGGGCTGAGCGGAGCCCCGGTGGGTGGGGCCTAGCTGTCTGCCTCTGAACTACGGAAGCCTTTAGAGAGAAGGATAGCCATGGAGACGGAAGTCACCCAGGTCCACTGGAAAGTGAACTCCAATGAGGCTGCCAACAGCAATCGTCGTCTGGAATCCTGAAGCCCCTCAGCCCAGCCCTGTGTCAAGCCATATAGCTAAAAGATATCCTGCCAAGGACCCCGGCCCTTGTGACTCATCGAGCTCAGAGAGGAGTCCAGAGGGTCTGGAGTCAGCTGCCTGAATGGCTGTGCTCAGGGAGGGCCCGAGGGACCAAAGATGCAAGGACACGGAGTCCTTGGTTTGTTCTCAGACCTGGCAGGAGCTCTGGTGTGGCTGGGCAGCCGCTCTCCGGTGAACTCCAGAGCTGCCTGTCTCTCGGCGGCTGGCTGGCTCTCGGCTTTTCTTCCTCATCACACACTAATCCCTTATCCCCTTGCAAACCTGAGAACCAGGACTGTCCCCAGCCTGCCCAGAGAAGGCAGGCCCAGCACGCACCTTGTCCCCGACTTTGTAGCTGGGAGGAGAGGGCATGCGGATGTTGGTGATGTCCACGGAGGGGGCGTCCTCCTGTGGGGGCGTCGCCATGATTTTCTTTTTGCTCTGGATCTGGCTGTAGATCTCCTGGATGACAGACTCAGCCATGTTTTTGGGGAGTGGCTTCCCGTGCCAGGACTCCTTATCTTCTATCCCTGCGGGTGGGAGAGATGGGGCCGCTGGAAGCTGCAGCTGCTGTTCAGAAGCGACCTGGCCACAAGAAGGGACACTGCCGCTGCTGAGGTCATTGGCCGCATCTCACAAGCAGCATGCTGGGGCTTGTGTGCAGCCAGGTGCGGCCTCCTCAGAGCCTTGCCATGGGCGGGGCTCAGGGTCCCCCTAGATGTCATTGCACTGGGCAGTCAGTGTCCAGCAGCTCCAGAGTTCTGGGAGCAACAGAACTGCGTGGCTCCAGATTTTGCCTGGTAGTAATGGCTGAGGGGCCAGTGCCAGGCAGCAGCACTGGGACGTGACACTGTCCCACAGCCACTTCCATTCCAACTCTCCTCGAAGGTCCCCAGCACTACAGAACCTCCCTTTGAGTACTCTCGCATACCCATGTGCACACAGGCAGGCACAGGGCATCTGGCACCGAGAAGCCAACCTAGAGCCTAGAATCAGGCCCTGCAGTGCCATGGACTTCCTTTTGTCATGGGGAAATCACTCGGAAAAAAATCTGTCTCTGAGTCTCCAAGAGCCAGAGATCAAAGCCAGGTCCTCGCACACGCCATGCGACATGTTTACTCAGCAGCTACTCCCAGTCCCTGTACTTTTTTGTTGTTTGGGGTTTGAACCCAAGGCCTAGATCCTCAGCCCTATTCTTCTCTATTTTCATTCTGAGATATGCTCTCACTGAGTTGCTCAGGCTGGCCTCAAACTTGAGATCCTCTTGTCTCAGACTCCTTAGACCTGTATGCACCACTGTGTGTGATTACAGTCATTTTCACTGAGGTAAAATATTACTTCATTGTCCCTATCTGCCACTAGTGTCCTTTTTCCAGCCTTAACATGGGCAAAAGCCCTCTCAGGCCTAGGGGCTAGAAGCCACACCCCAGGTGCTGGGCAGACTTGTGCCCGCCCCACTCCTGGATCTGGAACAGAAACCACCTTCCAGACCCTCCTGGAAGTCCCTGCGGAGCACTTTCCGATGGCTCCAGAGGAGCTCACCTCCACCTGTGGGGCGAAGCCAGTGCTGCCCGGCCCTGGTCATGCCAGCCCTTCAGCTCAGAGGCAGGCAGCACTGTCTAGGTATCCTGCTGAGTACCAGCCAGGGTGAGGATGCAGGGGCTGCTCCAAGGCTTCCTTGCCCTTCCTACTGCACCTGGCACTCAGTTGAGACTAGTTCAAATCAGTTCGCCTAGCTTCAAATCCTGGTTCAGCCATGCGGACCCGGTCACGCTGGGGAGCACGGCACCTCCTGCCCCAGCCTGGAGCCCCAGGCACAGGGCTGCGGATGGGTAGCGGCGGGATACAGACCTGTGATCCCTCTACCCTTGAAGGTCTTGGCGATGATCGCAGTGGGCTGGTGCTTGGCCTGCCCAAAGGCCTTGCATAACTCTTCCACGCTGTGTCCGTCCACAATGATGGCATGCCAGCTAGGGAGAGGGGCAGAGGTGAGGTGGGTGCAGTGGCCCCTGAGCACATGCAGCATGCTAAGTGCAAGCTGAGCTGGGTGCCCCAGGCGACCCTGCTTCTGTTTCGGGTATTCACTCTCCCCGCCTTTTCATATGACTTTACTGCCCCTGGATCACCTTGGAACAGATTCTCCTCCTCTCCCCTGAAATAACTGAAAGCTTAGTCCACATGTTGTGTTTTCCCCTCCCTGAGCTGCTCATTTCCTACAGAGGGCTGTTTTGAATCTGTCTGCTATGGAGCTCTTAATGCATTTTGAGGGGGGAGGGCCTGCCTTTGACTTGGAAGACACATTTTGATTATTTTGCAGATGGTGGACATGTGCTAGGACTTTGAAACACAAGAGCAGGGCAGTTTAATGATTTAAGTAGTCTTATCTTGGACACTGTTTTTTTTTTTTTTTTTGAGACAGGGTCTCGCTTTGTGGTTCAGGGTGGCCCTAGGCTCAGCCTCCAACTCACATCACAGCAATCCTCCTGCCTCTGCCTCCCGAGTGCTGGATGACAGGCATGAGCCACTATGCCTGGCACTGTGGTATGTGGTTCTGATTGCTGCTGGGTGTGAGTCTCCATGCCCAGTATTGTTATGTGGTTACCAGGGGATTGAACCTGGGCCCACTGCGCTTGCAAGACAGTCACCTCACCGGAACCACTGAGCTAAATCTCCAGCCCCTCTCGGCATTCTTTGAGACAGGGTCTTGCTTTGTAGTTCAGGATGGCTCTGAGCTCTCAGCCTTGAACTCACAGCAATCCTCCTGCCTCTGCTTCCCAAGTGCTGGGATTACAGGTGTGAGCCACCACACCCAGCACTGCTGTAATGATTGAGCCGAGATCACAAAGCTTGTCAGTGGTGGAGCCAGGACCTGAGGAATCTGGCTCCATAGCCATGAGGCGATGGACACAGGCCCGGGAAGCCCTGCCTGGGCTAGATGTCAAATTGGCATTGGGGAGTCCTTAGTTTTCTCATGTGTCTTCCTATCTCCAAGGTAGAGAATATGTCCTTCTTCATTCTTCCTCTTTATAAGGTTGGTCCTCAGAAATGACAGCCCCGAGCCCACTGTTCTGAGGTGACTATGACAATGGTCAGTCTGATGTCGTCATGGGCAGAGGCGTCCCCGACCCCCAGCTCAGCTCCCTTCTGCACCCACGGCCTCCTCGAGACCACAAAGCAGCTTGTATGCAGGGCTGAGGACAGTGGCCCCCGGGAGCTCTGTGCTCTGGCTGGACTTCTACCCAAATTCAGGATCACAGAAGGAAGCCCAGAAACCCGCTCATGTGTTGCCCTAGGAAGGGGCCAGAGGGGGTTGGGCACAGGGCCTGGCGTCCATACTGATGTTCACCTCGCCACGGCTCACGTCCTCAGCCCGCTTTCACCTACGTCCTCGAGAACCGAGTGAAGCTATGACAGCAGCTCTGAGCGCTGTCCTGCCAAAGACACGGTGTAAGTCTGGGCCTCCATCCATAAGTCCACAGTGGGCACAGCCACCAAGCCCGAATGCCCAGTTTGGAATTGCCAGCCAAATGCTTACAAATGGCTCCTAAGGGGAAACTTTGAAGTGGGGCTTAATCAGGGCTCCAGCTCTGCCCCTACAGAGCTTCTACCACAGCAACTCTCAGGGCTGTGCTCCCACCGGCACGGCCCTGCACGTACCCGAAAGCCTCACAGCGCTTCTGGTAGATGTCCATCTGGTGCTGCAGGGGAGCAGGGTCACTCTGCCCCAGGCGGTTGATGTCAAGAATGGCCACGAGGTTGTCCAGCTTGTAAAAGCCAGCAAAGGCCATGGCCTCCCACACGGAGCCCTCAGACAGCTCCCCGTCACCCAGCAGGCAGTAGACTCGGTAGCTGTGGAGGGAAGGCAGGTAGGAGTTTTATCCCGCTCCCTGGGCTTTGGACTCCCAGCCACATGCCCACAAGGATGAGCAGAACGTTGCACATCTGAGGAAGAGGAACCAGACCCCGAGTTAATGACAGTGCAGGAAGCTGCCGGAGGTGCAGCACCCACCACAGCTCTGTGGTAACATAGGGCTGGGACGCAGCTTGGGGGCAGAGCGCTGTCTAGCACACACGAGGCCCTGGGCTCAGTTTCCCACAACACACACGTTCACACAGGCACAGACTTGAGTCTGGCCAATGGAAGCCAGCAGAATGAGGAGTGCTGGGCGGAACAGGCTAATCCACCCCGAGCAGGGTGTTGGAGTCCAAGGGCCTCACTGAGTGGACCTGCAGAAAGAGAACCCTTGGGAAGTCGGCTCTCAGTTCAACCAGGGAGGTACATGCGGGCCAGGCAACATCTGGCACTGAGAGGAGGAATCGGCCCTGGCCCCAGGGAAGGGTGCAGTGAGGGAGTAAGGCCAACTCCACAGACCAGAACGGGACCAGTTCGGGGGCTCTGACTCCAGCCCCAAGTAATATGGGGTCATGGAGAGGTGGCAGCGAGTACAGGAAGAGAAACTCCCCTCATGGGCTGGCCCACAGCACCTGGACCTCGGGCTACTGCCCGGCTGTGCCAGTGACCCCAGTGCAGCTGAGATTTCCCAACGCTGCCTGACCAGGACCTGAACCCTTGTGACTGCAGCAGAGACCCTGCTCCTGCAGGCACACTGGGGAAGAGCAATAGGGCCTTGGGCTTCTCCTGGGCCCGGGTCCAGTTGTGTGGCCCCAGGTGAGGCTGGCAACTCACTGGGCTCAGAGGGGCAGTCACCCTCTGGGGTTGCAGGGAGAAACCTTTCCCCTAGGTACAGACTTGCCACTTGGGCCTTGCACTGCAGTTAGGTCAGACTCAGGAGATGGGAGAGTTGAGAGCCACTGTACCATCAGCATGACTCAGCGCTTCCGAGGCCTGGCCCAGGGCGAGCTCCCTGCCCACGGCTCCTCCACTAACCCTCCCACTGGCCCAGACCAAGAGCGAGGCCCATGGCCTGCACAGAGGCCCTACAGACCTGGAATTTCTGACACTGGGTCCTCTCTACCACCCCAGCCCGCATCCCCTGGTTACCAGGGTCCTGGAGACCCTCGAGAGGCTCTGGTCCAGCATGCAGCCCCAAACAGGAATCCCCCCCATAGGGCTGAGCAGGGAGGCCTGCAGGAACGAGCGCCTCATGGAGGGATTCTGCAGTCCACCCTGACCCACATGTCTGGGGAGTCCCCGCGGCTCTGGGCGGCTCGGCTGGGGCAAGGAGGCCCGGCCCAGGCCAGGAGGCCGTGCTGAGGCCCTGAGCTGCTGGGAAAGGGGACCCACAGAAGCTGGGCTAATGCCCAGCTGGCATCATCGCCTAAGCTGGTAGATTTAGGGATGTTTATAGGTAATTTAAGGGGCTGGGATGTAGCTCAGTGGCACAGTGCCTGTCTAGCACATGCCAGGCCTTAAGATTCCAGTGCTGGGGTAGGGCGGGGGTGGGTGACAAGAGGGGCACCAGCTCTTGACAGTTAACACTGAGAAAATGTTGGTGATAGAAGGTGGTGTGTGTGGATTTTTTTTTTAAGCAGAAGTATGGCCAGGCCTGGTGAGGCACACCTGCAATCCCAGCACTCAGGAGGCAGAGGCAGAAGAATTGTAAGTTTGAGCCTTGTCTTCACAATTCAGCAAGATCTTGCCTCAAAATTTAAAAAGGTTAAGGGGCTGAGGCTATAGCTCAGTGCAAAGGCCTCTGGTACAATTCCTAGTTACCCCAAACCCGAAAACTACAATATACTATTAGATTGAAATGGTTACAAAAAGGAAAAATGACTATTTCTTTCTCATACTGTTCTCTTTCAAATAAGATGGCAGAGAGAATCGGTGCCAGGAGCCTGGTGAGTTCTATCAAGATGCTACTTCAGGTGCCTGGTCCTTCCTGACAGTCCTTGTGGACCCAGCTCCCCAGGTACAGTTTGAGGACCGGGGCCTCAGCCAAACCCAGCACCAACCCACCCTGGCCCCTGGGAACCCAGAGAACTATTCTCCCTGCACTGGCTGGTTCCATTATGCTGGGTCAGGAGAAGATCCTTCACGGGGAATTATTTCAAGCAACTGTAGAGAATAATTAACTCACATCTCTGGTTCTAGGCCAAAAAAATTGTTCTTAAACATACATCCCATTCTTCGTGACTCTTCATTTCACGGCGAATCATGTCTGGCCGTGGCTAAGCCTGCCCCAAAGCTCAGCCTGGGATGACAATCAAGGGCTGTGCTGCCAAGTGTCCCAGTCCAAGGCGACTGTGCAGGTGTCTGTACGGGGCCCCTGCAGCTGACTCGGGGCCCTGCCCTGACAGGTGCTTCCCAAAGCCCCACAGGGAGCCCAGGCCCCTGCAGCCTCCAGTCCTCAGAGGCCATGCAAGGCTGGCCCGGGGCTCTCCTGCCAGCTCCCATACAAAAGCAGGTGCTTCCCAGGGGCCTCTCAGAGCAGCCTGGGACTCTGCTGCCTCTAACCACTGGCCAGAGGACCTACCTACACCAGACCTTCCTGGATTCCCCATCTGTCAGAAGACGGCTGTACTCACGCAGGGCCTCACACCCAATGGAAGAAGAACAGTCATTCTGGCAAATGGTTATTTATCCCACCCCGCCCCAGGGCAGTAGGAAATGAACCCAGGAGCACCAAGATACATCTTTTTCTTTTTAAACTGAGACAAGGTCTTGCAAAGTCCTTCAAGCAGGCCTTGAACCCAGAATCCTCCTGCCTCAGCCAGAGGGGTTGATAAGATTATAAGGCTGCACTGCCACTCTCAATACAGTTGGTTATTCGCAGCAGCTGGCAACGTCACGTCCCCCAGGAGAGCAGCTGCGGCACCCAGGTGTAGTGGTGTACGTCTGTAATCCCAGCACACGGGAGGCTGAGGCAGGAGGTCAGCCTGGGCTACCCACTGAGCTCAAAGCTGGCCTGAACTTTATAGTGAGACTTTGTCCAAAACACACAAAAAGCCAGTAACATCACAGCTGAAATCTGCCTGAGGGCAGCACATGTATCTGGAAGGGGAGGGAGTTCTTCCTACAAAGTGCCAGGCACCACGCAGCAACCTGCCTCTGCACAGTCAGACTCTCAAAGACTGTTTCTTCCCTGCTCCAGCACCTTCTAAAACACACAGACCAACGATTTCCCAAGATAAAGTTCAACTGGGCCTCAGGGCAACACAGGAACTCAGCTAAGCACCCGCCCACGGGTGCGCAGGGCAGAGCCACGCCACTCACTCCCTAGTGGCTGCAAACGGGCCCTCGGCACTCAGCTGGAAAGGGTACCGGCCGAAGCCCCATCCTCAGCAGCCACACACCTGAGCCTCTGCCTGGCAAGAGGTGCTGCCCAGAGGAAGGTGAGGAAGACCAGGGCACTGAGGGCCCTTCCCCAGACCCTGGAGGGCGAGGGCAGCAGAGGGAGAGGTTACCTGGCTTTGTCGAAGTATTTGCCGGTGTAGGCCATTCCACAAGCCGCCCCGAGGCCCTGGCCCAGGGAGCCAGTGGCCACGTCCGTGAAAGCTTGTTTCTGTCAGGAGAGAGCCACAGTTACTGTCTGGGAGAGGGCAGTAGCGTGGTATCAACCGAAGCCCCAGTGCCCCCAGACCGCCACCCCAGGATGAGATGTCTCATTATTGTACCAAAGCAATGATGGTTCAATTCCCAGCTCCGCCCTCTAGTGAGCTGTTTTCAGCTGCGGACGGGCCCTGTCTGAGCCTAGTCTCATCTGCACAGATTCCACCAGATAAAGCAACTGGAGGATTCACCACAGAACGGACAACGTTTCACCCAGACCAAGGTGGCGGTTCTGTGGAATGCAAGCAGGCACCTGATCTCCTCCAGGGACATCACTAGCATCCTGCTACACCTGCCAACGTGCCCGAGAGCAGCCGGCTGGCAGGACGGTGAGTGGGATGGAAGACTGAGGAGGGGCCTCCCTAAACCCACCAGAGCTGCGTGGCCCTGTGGGAGGAGGAGGCCAGAGGGTCACCCTGGGCCAGCAGCCTCAAAGGACTTGCCCTTTTGCACCGCTTGAGGTGGATACAATGTACCCTAATACCACTTCTCTCCTTCCTTATCTCAATCTCCTCTGCTGCCTTTCCACCTCTCGGCTTCTCAGCAGGCACCCCAAGCCCCTCCCTCATGCCAAGGAAAGAGGAAGCGGAAGAGCAGGGGCGGGGAGGCTGCTGGCCGTGCTCTTACCGGCACGGGGTGTCCATCCAGGTCGGAGCTGATCTTCCTCAGGTTCAGCAGCTCCGCCTCAGGCAGGAAGCCAGCTTCGGCCCAGACGGCGTACAGGATGGGAGCCGCGTGGCCCTGTGGGAGGAGGCCAGACGGTCAGCCGGACAGCTGCACCAGGGCTGTCCCTGCACACAGACGTCCAGGGTGGGGCTGAGGAGCCACGTGAGCACCCCTTCCCCCCTTTTATCTCTTTCCAGCCTCTTGGTTTCCAGCCCAAAGTGCCCACAGCCACAGCTGGGCAGGCACTAAAACAGGTGCAGGGGGAACAGCTGTGCAGATGGACCAGGCCAAAACTCCAGCAGGCGGCCGGCCGCCCTAATCCCTGGTCTCTGGCATGTGAGAGATGTGGACAGACTTCTAAGCCCTAAAGCCTGCCGAGACGACCAGAGGCGGCTGGGCCAGACCTAGGGACAGAGGATTCGAGGCAGCTGTGGCACAGCTCATGGCTGTCTCCACTAGGAAGGAGCAAGACAGGGTGTTCTACCAGTCCTGCTGTCAGAGGGCTGGCACAACACAGGAACACACAGGCAGAGCGCCACGGACCCGGACTCAAGCCCTGCCCTCAGGGCGGCTGGGCCAGGACTCCAAGTAGGTGCGATATTCAGCAGAAACGTCGCGGCCGCTGTCCCCGCCATTCCTTTGGATAAAGGTACCCAGAGCATGCGGAGAGTAGCCCATTAATCCAGCCACATTCCTTAGCTCGGGCTACGCCTACCAGCTGTGTCAGCAGAAAAAGACACAGAGAGGGGCCCCGTTGTGCAGTGTAGAAGTCACCTCAGAGCTGTGGGCCAGGTCGCCTCAGTCCACGGCCACAGGAAGCGGTGGCTGCACGGCAGCGAGGTTCTTACCTTGGACAGCACAAAGCGATCGTTGTGCGGATTCCGAGGGTCCAGGGCCTTGTAGCGCATAGTGTGGAAAAAGAGGACCGCCATGATCTCAGCAGCGCTGCAGCAGGATGTGGGGTGGCTGGGCCAGGAGAGAAGAAGCGCACAGTCACATATGCTCCTGCTCCCCAAGATAGTGACACAGGGTCTCAACGAGGCCACGGCCAACAACGCAGGTGCTGGGCCAGCTAGCGCAGGTCAGGAACCACCACACCTCCCTAAGAGCACCACCCAGGACCTTAGTCATCCAATGGTAAAACTTCAGGGCCTGGCTAGATTAAGAAACAGGGTCTCTGGAGAGGGCAAGTCAGCGGTCCTGGCCTAACACTGTCCCGTGGCAAGGAGGGGAGCTGGGGCCTGGCTAGTGTCTGCAGGGTCCCTTCCGCACGCACTCCTGTGCGGCTGACCAGTGAGCCCTTCTCCTGGGGGCTGCCTTGCTTCTGCCGAGTTGTGGGGACACCAGCCCTCCAGGCCATGAGGCAGGGAGTGGGGACTGAGGCTGGGTTACCACAAAACTCCCAGCAGCTCAACATAGGGGTTTGGGAAGGTTTAGGAGAGTGAAACATTGGGTTTCGGATCTTTAATCGCCTCACTGGGCTCGTGGATAGCTCTGTAAATGGACAGCTGGGGGCCCGTGCAGCTCTTGGAACCAGGTTTGGTGCAAAATTTTAAAATCAAACTGTATAGGCTCATCTTCTACAAAGGCCATGACTGTGAAAGTAAGACCCTTTCTGCTGAATTGGGCCAACAAACCCAGTATTGGACCTGCAGGACCTGGAGGGTGAGGCCCGGGATTGCTTTCATAACTGACAGCTCCAGGGCAAATGAATTCACACCAACCCAGGACATGCGAGTTGTCTGGGCCCCTCTCTCTTACTCGTTTTAGCCAGCCCCTGCGCCAAGCACAGGGCGGAGGCTGGTTTCCCGCGGGGACGTCCAGGGCCACAGTTCCGATCGGTCAGCCCCATGCCTCTCACATGCAGTCCGCTGGGCTCAGCCCCGGGCTGCTCCCGGAGCCACTTCACATTGGACATGCCCAGCGCCAAAGCCAAGGGCACATGCGACACCGGGGCTCCCCCGGCTCCCCCCCACCTCCATGGGCGCCTGCGAGGTTAGGTATGAGTCACTCGCAGCACAGATGCATTAGTACAGGAATCCAGAGAACTGCTCATGCTGGTTTAGTACCACACTCCCGGCACACAACCGTCTTATACTTAACCACTTCTACGAACTCCCGGTCATGGGAAAAGACTACACCTGAAAGAGGGAGGCGAGGACACGTCAACCAGAAACGCTTTCCTGCTTGGCCAGGAGCCAATCGCTCACTCCCAGGGCCAACTTCATCCGGACGACAGGACCCCGCTTGACAATCGGGCCTGTTAGGAGGGGGCCACAGTTGGGAAAGAAGCGGGTGGTTTGGGGCCAAATGGCCCCTGAGAGGGGAGCCCTGCCCGGTCTTCCCAATCCTGACCCCAAGGTGACATTCCCGGGGGGTCCTGGGGTTCTCCCGGGAGAAGTGGGGTACAGAGAAGAAGGTGGTCGGTCAGTCATGAGGATGT
This sequence comes from Petromus typicus, assembly GCA_004026965.1. Lineage (NCBI taxonomy): Eukaryota > Metazoa > Chordata > Mammalia > Rodentia > Petromuridae > Petromus > Petromus typicus. The sequence goes on along the minus strand of PVIR01003406.1, from coordinate 19,774 downwards.
GGAAACTGGAAATGAAATGGACAGCTGCTTTTAAATCTGGGGGGCTGCAGTATTTCTTTCCCTCCAAAGTCAGCCTGGCCGCCGCTGACACTGTCTTCACACGACCAAGTCAACGTGTACAGAAGGAAGGACTCTCGGGGGCTCGGCTTCATCGCCATTCCTCCCCTGGTTCTTGGTTTATTTATTTATTTTAGGCTTTTTGAGACAGGGTCTTGCTTTGTAGTTCAGGCTGGCCCTTGCTCAGCCTCAAACTCACATCACAGCAATCCTCCTGCCTCTGCCTCCCGAGTGCTGGGATTACAGGCGTGAGCCACCACGCCCAGCATTGTGGTATGTGGTACTGGTTGCTGCTGGGCGTGAGTCTCCACACCCAGTATTGTATGTGGTTACCAGGAGATTGAACCTGGGCCCATTGCGCTTGCAAGACAGGCGCCAGAACCACTGAGCTAAATCCCCGGCCCAGTGCTTGGTTTTTTTAGGTGCTCACTCTGCTAAGTGTCCCGGGCTGGGGACTCAGGCTGTGTCACTCACGTCACCTCCCTGGGCCTAACTTCTTCTCTTACAAATGGGGACGCCATGGAGGGGGACTGGGGCTCCTAGTGAGAGAATGCATGCTCAGTGCCCTGGGCACCACTAGCCGCCACCAATGGCTGGGGACTCGGTGGATCCAACCCTCTTCTGGGGCTGGGACTGAGACTCACAGGCAGATGAGACAGGAGAAATGAGGCAAAGCCTGAGGCAGGATTCTGCACACTGTAAAGTACAATTTGGAGTAAGCTCAGTCAACTAGCTCGACCTCTAGTAGGTAAAAAGCCCAGGAGTCTGAGCTTCTCCAGCAACCCCAGAGCCTGGCACCTTTTGACATGCCCAGGAGCTGACTGGCTACAGAAGGGTCAGGTGAAGGGCTGCGGGGCACTCACGCCACTGTCCACTTCTGTGGTGTGTGGCATTATAGGCCAATTCAAACACCCTGACTGGGCTCAAGGACACAGCTCACTCACTGATGGGGCACCTGCCTGGCACATATAAGGCTCTGGGTTCAATCCTCAGTATTGGAAAAGAAACAAATCAGAGACAGAAATTAGCTCAGTGGCTCCAGCACCTGCCTCAGAAGCACAAAGACCTGAGTTTGATCCCAGTACCAAAGCAACAAACAAACAAAACAAAATCTGCCCCCTCCTCCATCCACCCTGTCAGCACGGTGGTGTGCACAGGAAATTCTGGTCTCAAACTCCCAATTACAAGAGAATTGAAACCAGCCTTGGCTACACAGAGAACTCAAGGCTAGCCTGGAAGACCTGGTCTTCCTTAAACAACTAAACAAAGCTTCTCGAAGACCCTCCCTCTTACCAGCGCCCCCACCCCGGGGAGCACGTTCTTCTACGTGCTCCCTGTCCAGGAGGGTCTCTCTCCTTTTGCTTCTTTTTCCTGAAGGAAAAGGACTCCTCCTCTGGCTGGCAACTTCCAGTGACAAGGATGTGAGCTTCCTCGCTAAAGCCTCCTCTGCAGACACAGCTTGTGCAAGGGTCACAAGACACTCAGTAAATTAACTAACCAAGGAGCCAGGCATCCTTGAGGCCAAAATTTACAAAATACAAAAGAAGACTGGGCCTGTGGTGCTCGCCTACAATCCCAGCACTTGGGAGGCAGAGGCAAGAGGATAGCTACCAAGTTGAGGCCAGCCTGGGGTACATAGTGAGTTCACTACAAAATGAAACCCTCTCTCAAAAACAAGCAAACAAGTGAATAAGGCGGGGAAAAAGCATCCAAAGAAAAATAGCTGTAATTCCCTCTACTGAGGAGGCTGCGGATCACAGTTTCAAGGTCAGCCTGTGCAATGTAAATAGATCCTGTCTCAAAATTAAAAATAAAGGACTCAGGATGTAGCTCAGTGCATAAGTTCTGGATCCAATTTCTAGTAAGATTAAAAAAAAAAGAGGGGAGGGCTGAGGATGTAGCTCTGTGGTAAAACTAAGACATAAAAATAAAATAGAAAGGGACCAGTACTATTTTTTTTCTTCATTTATTTAGGCAGTCCCAGGGCTTGAGCTTAGGGCTTTATTCATACATGCTAGGCCAGCACTGTAGCATGAGGCCGTGCCCCCAACTTAAGACCTAGTTAACAAACAATTCTGAAAAGACACAATTGAAAAGAGCCCCAACAACATCAGGACATGGATACAGGTAACACAATATTCTAACTTCCTGATGGAAGTAAATTTGAAAACAGGAAAATTCCCAGGAAAAAACAACACACCCATAATAGTGTGAAGAAACAGAAATCCTCTGTAAGAGTTTAACCATTAAACTGCATTAAAAAATGTACTGAATATTAAAACACATTCCCTAGGACCCAGTAACACTAAAGCAACATACATGTTCTACACAGGGTCTGGGAAACAGTCCCAGATACAGATGGCAACAGCGTGAACTCCAATTACCCTGGCCACCCACAGAACAGATAAGCTGCAATATGTTCCTGCGTGGATCACTATACAGCAGTGAAAACGAGTGACTTCTACTCCAGACCCGGCCCCAGTATTATCTCAGCATTATGTGGGAAAACAGCCCAGACACTCAGAGATACGAATACAGTGTGCCATTTGTACGTTCTCTCAGATCATGCCCGGTCACCTCCTCCAAGTGCCCTCCCTAACGACACTACATAAAGTCCCTCTTCCCCTCACACACGTGTCCCCATCTGGCACCACGCGGTCACTCGTTGTCTATCCCTTGTAAGGAGTGCAAAGGCCAGGAGGGCAGGGACCGTGGGCCTTCCCACTGCCATGGCCTCAAGCCTGCATAGCACTGGGCACAGAGGATGCAGACAAGTAATGATGGAGCTGCCTCGGGCCCCAGGGCTGTGACTTCTCAGAGAAAATGAGGCCATGTGTGAAGGACACAGTACAGGGTAGAGAACGGACAGACACTCAGCTAACCTCCTGACCCCAAGGTTGAGACTACCGAAGTCCACAGAAGGTCAGGGGCCTGCTCACGGACAGTGCCTGCTGACGGCAGAGCCACAGCAAGAGCAAGACACCGAGAGAAGCTGCAGAACGAGGAACACGCAGCCACAGAGAGTGACCAAGCTCCAACACGTGCTACCACGTGGACGACTCTCAAAATCACGCCAAGGGAGAGGCGCCAGACTCCAAAGGCCTCATTCTGTGAGGCCCCATTTACATGAAATGCCCAGAATTAGATTCACAGACAGGACAGTAGACAGGACTGGGGAGGGAAGAGGGAGGCTAGGAATGGTCACCAGGGATCTTTTAGGGGCAATGAAATGTCCTAAAATCAGATGTGGTAAAATTCATTTGAAATGCCCAAGTTACTGGATCAAATGACATGGAAATTATACCTCCACAAAGCTGTTTTTCATTTTTAAGAGAAAGAAACCGCATCATGGAGGAAGTTCTCAGGTGTCCTTGCTTCCCTGACCAGTTGGGCGGCCCTCCTTCCCCCTCCACGTGAGCCCCAGCTGCAGCCTATCAGTGGCTCAGGGGAGGCCCTGCCCGCAGCGAGTGCCCTGGGACCCGGGGTCTGTGGCAACAAGGAAGTTTCGGATTTTGTGGGGTCAGGCTGGTGACAAGGGGCCTGCTCCTGAGTCCATACAGGAGCCAGAGCTAGAGTTGGCAGCCAACCTTGACAAGGCTGCACCCTGCTCCTCTGCTTCAAGAAGCCCTGCCCGCCCATCGGGTCCGCTGAGCCCTGCTGAGCCGAGAACCCAGGCACTGCGGGGCAGTGGGTGTATTCTCGTGAGTTGTGCAATAGGGCCGGCTTCGGCTGGAGCAATCTGAACGGCTGGAGCAATCTGAACGGCTCTCTTTCCCCAGTCAGGCCAGGCTTGGACAGGAGCCAAAGGTCCTCAGACAGCCTGAATGAAGAAGCAGGCACCAGGCGGCCTCTTCTGCCCAGAGAAGGGGTCTCAGGACACAGGGCCAGTCAGTCCTGAATGCCAGAGCTGGGCCACCAGGATGTCATCTGGCTCCCGCAAAGCCACGTGGTCACCAGCATGTACTACATCGGGTGGCAGGACTCACTCTGGCCCCCAGCTCACCCCTAGGGACGCACCTGGAAAACTGTCCCCCAAAGGTTCAAGTGTTGAAGGCCTGGTCCCCCTCTGGGAGAGGGAGCCCCGTGGATGGTCATTAGGTCAACTGGCGACGTGCTCTCAGAAGCCGCGGTGGGGCCAACTGCCCTTTGCTTTTTGGTTTAAGATGTAATCACTTGGACGTACCTTGAGAACATCCTCATAAGTGAAATAAATAGATCACAGATGTGTAAATATTGCATCTTTTCTCTGGTATGAGAAAATAATGATGTATATGAGTTCTAGAATGTATGCCATATATTGTGAAATAGAAAATACTCAAAGCGAAATGGGGTAAAGGGGGAAAAATAATGTGACTATAACAAAAAAGAAAGGAAACAAAGTTTATGCATATACGGGCTGGGAGTGGTAGGGTGGGTAGGACTATGGGAAAAAATGAGAATTGAGTTATGTCATATACTGGTACAAATTCTCATTGTGGAGTGCAATCATGGCGTGCATATGTAATGTACCAATAAAGGTTTCAATTTAACAAAAAGATGTAATCACTCTCTCCACACACACCTACTATTGCCACCATGGGGAAGACGGAGCCTGCTGGACTATCAGCATCTAAAACTATGAGTTAATACACCTCTTTACAAAGTTAGCCCACTGGGAATTTTTATTCAAAATGAAAAAAGGACTAGTGTAGCACCAATATTCCCTGCGCGTCTAAAGCCAGAGTGAGGCTCTGCGATGGGCACAGCTGCTCCGGAAAAGGCAAGGGGGCGCCCTCAGCCCGTGGTGTCCACTAGCAAGGTCTGGTCAGCTGCTCCCTTCGGACACCTTCCCCAAAGCAGAGGGTCAAAGTGCTGGGGCACTTGTTGAAAGCACAGAGCACCTTCCCTTCCTCAGGCCCGATGGACGGCGTCCTCAGAGGACACGTGGTTCCCCCTGGCTAAGGCCGTGCAGCCCCCATGAGGGAGCACTGAGAAATCCTCACCACCACCCCAGCACGCTGGCCGCTTCGGACCAGGCCGTGGGGGTTCCTCCTGTAAGGCTCGGGCGAGCTGGACCTCGCCACGGTGCCCTGAGCATGTGGAGGGGGCTGACTCGAGGCACACTGGCCTCCACAAAAAGGCTTCTCTGTGACGGCTCCATTGCTCCACCTCCAGGCCCAACTCGCCACACAGAGGCCAGCGTCACCTCCTGTGGCCTGGTGATGGGCACAGGCATGGGGACACTGTGGAGAAATCAGGACTTGCCCCAACGTGAAACTAACAGCACCCATCCTTACTGGGAACACCTGGGTTCAGTCCAGGGTGGGTGCCCACAGACTGGCCCCACGTCCTGCTTCACCACCAGATAACAAGATCCCCTTGAAGAGGAGACCCTGAACCTCGCCGAGTGGGGCTCAGAAGCCAGCCTGCACACTCTGGACTGGCAAAAGCCGACCTCACACGGAAACCACAACCCTGACCACGCCTCCAAGCTTCCTCCAGAACCTCCGGGACACACAAACTTGCACACGCCTTTCAAAATCTCTTGTGTCAGGGATTGCACAGCAGTTACTTCCTTCTGAATTTTTTTTTTTTGAGACAGGGTCTCCCTTTTTTTTTTGTAGTTCAGCCTGGCCTTGAGCTCAGCCTTGAATTCACAGCAATCCTCCTGCCTCTGCCTCCTGAGTGCTGGGATTTACAGACCTGAGCCACCGTGCCCAGCACTGTGGTATGTGGTACTGATTGCGGGTGGGCGTGAGTCTCCACGCCCGGTATTGTATGTGGTTACTGGGGATTAAACCCAGGCCCTTGCACTTGCAAGGCAGGTGCGGAGCCACTGAGCTAAATCCCTGACCCTGAGAATATTTTTTCTCTATCTACAGAGGCACCATTTACATACCCATTTCGTTGGCAAAAGATACTTTATAGCTCACTGAGTCCCATCTTTGGGCTACAATGTACACATGGGTGTTAACCTAACTAACCATACATAGTATCTTTTTCTGAGCGTCAACTATGTAACAAGGACCAGAAGACCCATTTAACACCTCCTTTTAAAGAGGTGCCTAGAGGTGTAAATGTTATTTCTCTCCAGGTCCCTTTCAAACCCTCTGCTATGACTGCACCTGACTTTTCTGTTACCAATTCCCCTCCATTCCCCAGTCCATGTGCCCAAGAGGACTTCCTGATAACAGCTCCACAGGGCAGTGCCCGACAGCCACACGTACCAGCTGAGGCAAGTCGCCAACACACCAGCCTCACTGTCCGTATTGATACAATGTGAACACATTTACCTCACAGAATGCAACAAAGGATGCTGTGTCACACGTGGAACATGGACCCAGCTGCTTAGTGATTTTAAATGTCTATACATCTTATCTAGCCCTGTAAGCTGTCAGACATACAGCAGTAGGTGGAGAACTACTCTCTCCAGCTAGTTCACTGACCACAAAACGGTCAAGGGAAGCACACCCAGTAGGACTGAACAAGCTACAAGGTGTGTATACCCACTATGTCGGGGCAGGGATACTCCACAGGAGGGCAGGACTGTTAGGACCCAGGGGAGATAACAGTTCAAAGTATGAGGAGTGGGCTGGGAAGGAAACAGCTTGCCATAGGTCTGAACCTACTGAGACCAGGGTGTCTTAGGGAACAAAGGGGCAGCACACACCCACCCTGAAAAGCAGAGGGAGCCGTGGCTCACGCCTGTAATTCCAGCACTCAGGAAGCAGAGGCAGGTGGGTCACCAAAAGTCAAGACCAGCCTGGACTACAAACTGAAAGCCTGCCTCAAAAAACAAAGGGAAAGAAAAAATTTGATGGTAAAAACAAAAAACCCAGAAACGAATGTGGGGGGATTGTAGGAAGGGCAGGGGAATGGATACATCATGTACATGTACAAATTCTTATTGTGGAATGTAATCATAATGTATACCTACAATGTACCAATAAGCTCAACAAAGAATAAAAAAGAAAAGTATTTACTCAGTAGCTTTAGGAAACTATGACGATTAATCATTATTAAAGCTGCATTTTAAAGACGAACGAACAAAAAAAATGTATACGTGAGTGTGGTGATTCACGCCTGCCATCTCAGCACTGCAGAGGCTGAGGCGCAAGGGTCAAAGCTGGAAGCCAGCCTGGGATACGGGGTGAGTCAAGGCCTCCTGAACTACCTGGTGAGACCTTGTCTCAAAAGAAAAAGAAAAATCCTCTCCGGAATTTGCCAGAAGCTAGAACCTTGTCTTTGTTCTGAACATACAGCCCGGTTGGGAAATCATCCCTACTCCATCCACTGAGTTTTATGAGTCTAGCATCTTGCAGTCACAGTGGCCTCAATACAGGTCCCCAAAGGAGCGCTGAATTCGTGAAAAACACCCCGCGAGGAGGCCCGAAACTCCCTCGTTCACTCGGCCTTCTTCCAGGGCGCTTTCCCTGCGCGCCGCCTCTTCACCCGCCAGGACTCCGCGCCCTCGAGCCGCCTCCCATCCCAGCCCGGCGCTCTCGGTGGCCCCGGACCCAACTCAGAGGCCAGGCCGCCGTGGGGGCGCAGAGGAGGGCGGCAGCCACGGTCTGCAGAGAGCAGGCCCGAGTCGCCGCAAGATGGAGGGTAGCGCGGGCGTTCACGGCGAGGACGGCACCGGCTCAGCGGCCGCTCTCCCGGGCGCGCCCTCGGGCACCTGACCTGAGCCACAGCTTCGGTTTCCCCACGTGCGCGGAGGAACGTGGCGGCCGCAGCAAGGGCGCTCCCCGGCCGCGTGCCGACTCACCCCGAGCCCGCCGCCGTGGTGGCCTGGATGGAGCTGATGCGCAGGCGGTTGGCCGTGTCCTTCAAGGCCTGCAGCTTCTGCTGGTCCGGCTTGTGGTAGCCTTCCATGGCGCGGCGGGCGAGGGCGAGCGGGCAAGAACGGAACCGAGGCGCGGCGTCCGGGTCTGCGCGGCCGGCGGCGGCGGCGCGCTAAGACTCCCCGGCCCGCCCACGGCGGGCGGAGCGGCGGGGCGGGGCGCGATCACCCGAGGCCCAGGCCCCGCCCGCCCGGCCTCTGCCGCAGAGCTGCGACTCGGAGGCTCTCCATTCCCGGCTAGTCGGTTTCGGTGGGACTGAGAGGGCCCGGCTGCATCCCCACCTTAGAGGCGAGCGAATCGGCGGGCCTTAGGAAGGTCACAGCATCCCTCAGCACCCGGCCCCGCTAGCTGGCAGGGCTGAGGACGGCCCTGGACTGAAGTGACCCCAAGATGTGCCACCTTGGAGGCCTGGCCGGCCACCTCTGCCCTCCAGCTACTCGCTGTCTGATGAAAGAGGTGAACCCTGAGGTCCTTGGAGGGCTCTTCGCGCCCCCAGCGCCGCGCTCCCTAAGACAGTGGTTTTCCTGTTGCAAACTGCGGCCTCCCCTCAGCAACTCCTCTAGTCTCTGATGACATGAGAGACTCGTTGTGGCTCTGAGACCCGGTAGCTCGCGATGGGCCTCTAGGAACCCGAGAGAGGTTGCTTCTCCATCTGGGGTCCTACACAAAGGGGGCTCAGTACACGCCGGATTTCAGCCACAGTCCCCTGGTCTTAGTGTTCTCCAAGGACCTTTGGACCCAGAATCCTGGGCTGGCTGGAGACGTTTCCCATGCTGGTTCCCCGCCCCACGAGCCAGGTCCTTCCTCAGGCACACACCTTAAGACACACGGCACTGGGAAGGAGTCGCTGGACCCTAACTGGTTTCCAGCTGACACCTCCCTGTCTCCTACCCGCCTTCCAACTTCTTTCAGCTCCCGTTCACTCTGGCCATAACTGCCAGCGAGGACCCCTTTGCTCCCCAGTAACCTCCTTGGAATGAAAGTCAGCCCTTCCAGCCTCTCTCCCGCTCTCCTGTTTTCACGCACTCTGCCCCACCCATTTCAGCACCGCATGCTAGACTTCCTGCTTTCTTACAAAACACCAAGCTCTGTCTCACCTAGAGGTTTTGTACCTGCTCTTCCCCGAGCCAGGAAAGCCCTTATTGTGGCTTTTCATTTTGTCTGCCTGGAGAGCAGCTTGTCCTTCCCAAGACACTGCCTTAGTCTCTAAGGGGCTCTCCTACCTGTTACCAATGTCAGCACCAGGACAGCTGGGCTGGGGTCTTGTCCCTGGCTCTAGCCCCTGGACCAGAACTGTCTCCAATTCACTGCAGAGCTCAATAAATGCCAGGGAAATGAAAACAGTACTGTAAATCCATATGCCCGAGGTCACACAGCCAGCAGGGGCCACAACTGCCCCCTGGGCGTCAGGGAGCCTTGGTGTGTGTGTGGGTGGGGGGGCTCTGGCTGCCGCAGCCTGCAGCCTCCATTTCATTCTCTGCAGGATTAGAGACCCTGCAGTGTCTTCAGAAGAGGTAGTGTCTTCAGAAGAGGTCCTGCTGCAGCATCAGGTGAAAGCAAAGGCCAAGGCAAAGTGGTAGCAGAGCCACAGGCTGGGGTTTGAGCTGCCCTGCAGCAAGTGAAGGCGAGCCTTTCTGTCAGAAACAAAAACACGTGTGTAAATGTGTGTAAGTGTGTGCTGATTTGCATGGGAAAAACATGAAGAGGAGTTTGAGTAGAAGGCGATCCTGCAGGGTGCAATGTGGGGGACTTATACTTCCTCACCCCTTTCTGTTGGGCTTTAGCGATAATAAACATGCTGGTACTTATAATCAGAGGGAAAACTCCACCTTCAAAAACATACCATTGGATGGCTGCACTTGTCTGAGGTACTTTTTCTCCATCCCCATGATTATGTAAAGGTGCACATGTGTTTCATAAGGCCGGCTGCTGCCCAGATGTTTCTGGGTTGAGAACGAAGCCCCGGGCTCTGTGCGCTGCTGCCCTGGCTCGGCGGTGTGCGTGCAGCTCAGGCACAGCCATCTGATGTGCTCTGGCACGTCCGTGTGCATGTCCACTGAGCGGGCAGCGGTGAGGCGTGAATGGCCCTGAGCAGCTGGGTTCCTGAGTGACAGTGCTGGGCATTGCCTTGGCAGTGCCGGGCTCCTGTGCTCGCCTGGCCTGGGTGCGGCACGTCCCCAGCCAGCGCAGGGCTTGCAGAGGAGCTGGTGCTCATGTCTGTGTCCTTGGACGTTTCCTCTGACTCATGTCTGGGACTCCTGGCCTGCAGGGCCCCGGAGGAGTCCTTGTGGGGTGAGTACCCTTCCGGTGGCAGCCCACCATGGGTCCTCAACAGAGGCTCCGGGTCAATGAGTTGATTAATCAAGTCCCATCTCTCCCCTCCCTGACTTCAATTTCCCGCCAGGCACTTTTTTTTTTTTTCAGGTTTTTGAGACAGGATCTCACTTTTGTAGTTCAGGCTGCTTTGAAGTCACTCTGTAGCCCAGGCCAGCCTTGAACTCACAACAATCCTCCTGCCTCTGCCTCCTGAGTGTTCAGATTACAGGCATGAGCCACCGCGCCCGACACTGTGGTATGTGGTACTGGTTGCTGCTGGACGTGAGTCTCCACGTCTCCAGTATGGTGTAGTTACCGGGGATCAAAGCTGGGTCCTTGCGCCGGAACCATTTGAGCTAAATTCCCGCCCCCCCCCCAGGCACTTTTGATGATGGTGTCTCTAGGAAGCCAAGAACGTGAATGAATCGGTTTGCTTCTAGAACCTATTTCGTGCCTCCTCTGTGCTGACAGCTTTCATTTTCCTTGTCCTGGGAACTACAGCCAAGACCTTCCGCTGAGCTATACCTGCAGGCTTCTTTTGTTTTATTTTTTATTTTGAGACAAGTTCTCACTAAATCACTAAGTTACCCAGGTTGGACTCAAACTTGTGATTCTCCTGCCTCAGCCACCCAAAGTGCTGGGGTTACAGGAATATATCATCATGCCCAATTTGAGGAGTTGTTTTTTTAAAAAGCACTTTTAATTTCTAATAATAAGAGTAAAATGTACACTTTATGAAAAACTTGAAAATATAAAGTATTAAATAGTAAACTAAAATCATGCTTAATTCCAACCAAATGGGGGCACTTGAACTCACTATGTAGCCCAAGTTGGCCTCGCACTGATGGCAATCCTCCTGCTTCAGCCTCCTGAGTGCTGAGGTCATAGGGATACATCACTATGCTGGGATGATTTATTATAATTATTTTGAAGACCATAAATAGGGTCATAGGGCAGGGCTGAGGGAACTGCCAGGGGTTAGATGGTAAGGCAAAGCTGAAAACAGTCATTGCTCAGTATGTGCTTGTTTTTATCAATTTTTTAAATTGTTAATGATAGCAATTCTGTTACTTTTTTCCCTCTAGTTTTTAAAAATTCTTCAAACACCTCATTCTTACTAGCTGTGTATTGTGCAGTATGTTTGGACTGTTTCCAGTTTTTCGCTGTGATAGTTTATCTTCATATAACTTTTTGGTGGCTACATCCTTGTCCTCCCGGCAGGCCATAGTCTGAACCAGAGCCCTAAACCAGAAACTACTGGGTCGGAGGTGTGGTCCTCCCAGGGCTCTGGAGGCCTATGCAGCAAAGAGCTTGCTAGACCGTCTGGTTCTGCCGGCTCAGCCACCTTTGCCTCTACCTGGGGAGGCCCGGTCCTTGGCTCGGGAGATAGCAGGAGGGGATCCAAAGCACACTTGGCCTTGGACGGATCTTTGCCCTCCCCTGGAACTCAGTTTCCTCCCTTTGTAAACTGCGCGTGCGCATGCGCACGTGCACGGTACACAGTGATGTGTAGAGCATGACGAGTATGTAACATGTAGCATGAGCAGTAAACAAAGGGAAGTGCGAGGAGAAGGAAGAACTGGAGGAGGTTTTGGAAATGCCCTTCTCTAGGACACCTTCGAGCCTCTGGAGGCCCGTGTTCCCATGTGAGGCAAGTGGGGGCAGGGGCAGGGGACCTTCAGACGGGGAGATGGCTCCACAGCTCACCGCGCACGTGGGCCATTCCTGTCTTTCCTTTTTTATTTGTTGACTGTTTTGTTTTGTTTTGTTTAGGTTTTTTTGAGACAGGGTCTCGCTTTGTGGTTCAGGCTGGCCCTGAGCTCAGCCTCCAACTCACATCACAGCAATCCTCCTGCCTCTGCCTCCGAGTGCTGGGATTACAGGCGTGAGCCACCACACCCGGCACTGTGGTATGTGGTACTGGTTGCTGCTGGGTGTGGGTCTCCACACCCAGTATTGTTATGTGGTTACCGGGGAATCGAACCCGGGTCCTTGCGCTTGCGAGACAGGCGCCGGAACCACTGAGCTAACTCCCCGGCCCCGTTGACTGTTTTTTAACACAGCTTTATAAAGATAGTCTGATGAGCACATCACAAAATTCATCCTGTTATTTTTCCAAGAATATTTTAGCTTTTTAATAGGTAATAATTATGGGGCTTGTTTTGCTTTTTATTAACTTCTAAAATTTTTATTAACATATCTGCAGTATATAATCATGACATTCATTACGGGCAGTTGGTGCATGTACATAACACGTCTGATTCTCCCTAGGACGCTTCCCCTCCCCTCTCCTCTTCCAGGGTACTACAGCGTCCAGCAGGCCTTTCTAGGCTCTTGTTCCATACAAAGAACTAGATGGAACAACTCATGAGCAGGAAAGCTTAACATTTATACAGGGCAGAAGAAGAAAAACAGGCACAAGAGGAGGGCTGCAGAAGCAAAAGTGCTCAGCAGAAAGAGAAGCAGCGCCGGTAAACAGCGTGGGCGAGGGCAGAGCTGGCTGACCGACCGCCTCTGCCACACTCTCCTTCTGATCGCCCAGGCCGTCCTGGCAACCAGGTCTTATGCTCTGGTGGCATCAGGTGCGGACTCAGATGCTGCCCTGCACATGTGACGCGTCTCTGAATAAGTGAGGGGCAGGCCCAGGTGCCCAGCTGCTTTGCCGTGCGCGAACCTCCTACACCCTCTCTGCATCGCCTGGTTCCGTTCTCAGGTGTAAAAGATCCATCTCCCTGTTTCCCAATATCTACTTTTTTGCTTTATGAAAAGTAAAACAATATTTCATAACAAAATCAGAAGAAAATTGTCAGGCTTGACCTGGTCGTGAAATGTGAATGAATAAGCTCTTTAATTCCAAGCTACGGTTTAACAAGATATAAAAAACCCACAAGAACACAAGTAGCTGATCAGGTGCTACGTCCAGCAGGTAGAACATCGGACGCAGGTGGGATGTTCCCAGCACCACATGACAGCAACAGAGTGCAGAGTTTTCAGTGCTGCGTCGCCTGAAGATGTCCACACACCGGCAAGGCTGCTGCATGGACCCTGACTACAGATATGTGCTGGGCGTGCCGGGCCTCTCCTCCAGTGCCCCTAAAGCTGTCTGTCTCTCCTTTGTTCTGGGCTGGCAGCCTGTGAATAAAGTCTGTACTTTGCTTTCCCTAATCTGTTGGGGTGATCTCATCCCATTGGTTACAAAAATAACAATTAATACACTATGTAGCATTATCTTCCAAATAGTTACTCAGAGTACAAGACTTAAACCTATCTCCCAGATTCTTACAATAAAGTAGAGAAATCATGTGGTATTTAAATTTATGTGTGATTTATTTTACTTAACATCCTGGTCTCAAGGTGCACCTATATTCCTACAAATGACTCAGATTTATCCTTCTTTATAGCACAGTAGTACATGCAAATACCTTTCTTTATCCATTCAGGATTGAGGAACATATAGGTCACTTCCAAGAGTTGTGCTGCTATAAACATGCACATGCATGTATCACTGTGAGATCATGTCTTTAATATTCTTAGGAAGTTACCTAGAAGGGGAATAGCTGGGTCATATAGAATTTCTAGATTTAGAGGGGTTTGTGTGTGTGTGTGTGTGTGTGTGTGTGGTGCTGGACATTGAATTCACAACTTTGGCTTACAAGGCAAGGCAGTGGTACCACTAGCTAAATCCCTGGCTCTAGCTTTAGTTATTTGAGGAATTTCCACACTGACTTCCATAGTGGTTGTGCTAGTTTACAGTCCCATCAACACTATAAAAGTTGCCTCCCCTTGCAGCCCCGCTAGCATTTGTTACTATTTTATTTCTGATAACAGTCGTTCTTTTTTTTTTTTTTTGAGACAGGGTCTTGCTTTGTAGTTCAGGCTGGCCTGGAGCTCAGTCTTGAACTCACAGAAATCCTCCTGCCTCTGCCTCCCAAGTACTGGGATTACAGGCATGAGGCACCATGCCTGGCACTGCCTGGCACTGTGGTATGTGGTACCGATTGCCGCTAGGCATGAGTCATTACACCCAGGATTATCTGTGGTTACTGGGGGATTGAACCTGGCCCCTTGCGCTTGTAGGACAAACTCTGCAACCACTGAGCTAAACCCCCGGCCTTTTTTTTTGAGACAGAGTCTCACTTTGTAGTTCAGGCTGACCCTGAGCAATCTTCATGCCTCTGCCTCCCATGTGCTGGGATTACAGGCATGAGTCACCACACCCGGCAATATAGCGTTCTTTCTGGAATAAGATGGAATCTCATCTTGTTTTAATTGTTGGCTTGTTTCTTTTTTTGCCATTTGTACTTCTTTCTTTAGCAAGCCTCAAATTCAGAGCAATCCTCCTGCCTCTGCCTCCCAAATGCTGGGATTGCAACTCACACCACACCTAGCATTGTGGTATCTGATACCAGGGATCGAACTCTGAACCTTGCACTTGCAAGGCAGATGCCGGAACCACTGAGCTAATCGCCAGGACCACGTCTGTTTATTTCAGTTGCCTGTTTTTGACTGGGTCTTTTAGTTTGGAGGAGAGTCTAAGTTTCTTGCCTTCTTCTTTTTGAGTCTTGTGGTAATTCTACATTTTAACCATTTGAGGAACTGTCAGACTTTTTCCAGCGTGGCCACACAGTTTTGTAATCTCACCAGCAATGGATGAGAATCTGATTTCTCCATGACCCCGGTAATTTATTCCTGTATTTATATTGTTATTTCTTTATTATTATTACTGTTGTGCTGTGGTGCTAGGGCTCTGACCCCAGGCTTCTGAAATGCTAGGCATGCACTCTCTGAGAGCTACACAGCTAGTCCCTGTGTCCTTTTTATCTTAATAATCCAAGTGGGTACAAGTTGGTGTCTCGTGGTGGCTTTTGCCATGTCATGCTATTATTTATTAAATTTTATTTTTTGATACTGCTAGAGATTGAACCCTGGACCTTCTGTGTGCTCTACATCCTGACCCTATCTATGTTATTTTATTTTAAAAATTTGTTTAGAGTCAGGGTCTCACTATGAGGTCCAGGTTGGTCCTGAACTCACTGCGTAGCCCAGGCTGCCTCCAACTCTCAGGGATCTGCCCGCCTCCAGGTCGTGAGTGTCGCTATTGTGTGCAGCTAAGCTAGTTCTGGGCAGTCTGCAAATCCACATGGAAGAGAACTGAAGCCATTTACTGAAGGGCCAGATTTAAAAAAAGAACAGCTGCAGCTACTACTCCCCCAGGGATGGACAGCAGTCACTGATATGCTACTAGGCTGGCTCCCCTTGAGTGGGGAGCCTCCCAGGCCCACTGCTGCCTGGAAAGCCTCCTTCATTCCCTGAGAGCTTGCTACCCGGCTCCTTGCCCACTGGATGCCCATTTAGTCAATATTGCCCAAGTGAATATCCTGGTGATCTTATTAGTTGACTGTAGTTTTGTCCCAGCTTTCACCTGCCTCACCTCAGGGCTCTACTCGATAAAACACCTTTGAGAAGTGGGGTGGGAGATAACCCACTTTGTGGTTCCTCTTCTGTCTTTTAGACAGGAGCTATTTTTCTCTCAAAAAGTTCTTACTCTTTTTTTTTTTTTTTCTGAGACAGGGTCTCACTACACTATGTAGTTCAGGCTGGCTTCCAACTCCTGGCGATCTTCCTGCCTCTGCCTCCCGAGTGTGCATCACCACATCCTTGCAAACTGGAACTTCTTTTTTTTGTGTGTGTGGGACCAACCTTGTGTTTGCAAGGCAGGCAGCTGCACCACTGAGTTAAATCCCTGGCCCTGGGTGACATTTTCTATCCACACATACTACTAGTGTATATACTTCCCAGTTCTTTCAGCAAACACTAACCTAGGTGAGGTGAGAGTGCTTTGTAGCTGTGGTTACAGCCCATTATCAGTTGATTTTAAGTATAGAATATTCTAGATGACCTGGGCAGACCTGATTTACTTCACTGAGAAGCTGAAAAGGAAGGATTCTAGTCTGTCCCACACCAGTCTCCAGGTGGCAACAGGTCTCCGAATGTGCATCTCCTGTGGTTAAACTCCAATGGCACCTGCACAGGAGGGCGATCTATAACCCAGCGTACCCTCCAGGGGTCATCACTGACATCTTGGTTATTTCCTTAAACTCTTACTCCTTTCTGCTCATATATACATAGTTTACATGAAGTTCCAGAAGCTCTGCTGATCCTCTTGTTTATTTACTGCATCATACATCTTCTATCTTCCTCATACCAACCCACTTCAGTTTGCACCCATGGCTATTCCTGGTACAGAAGGCCAACCACTGTCCCCTCCGGGGGATATTCATCATGCTTTTGCTTTATAGTGCTACCACAGCCCCTTGTGCTTTCCCTTCCCCTGGCCCTGTGCTCCCAGGCCGCAGGAGCACCGTCTATGTTCTTGACTACTTAATTCCAAGCCCAGACTGGACTGTTGACCCTCTGAGTCATTTCAGGCCTGCAGGTGGAGAAATCTGTTCCTTGGGAGAGGTGAGTGGCAGCGGTGGAGCCCAGCCACGCCCTGCCAGGCCTGCCTGCTTCCCTTGTGCACGAGGAAAAGGTGCCAAGTCATTAGAGCTCGCGGTCCGAGAAGTGGGGCAGGTTCTGACTGGCACCGGGTGGAGTTCACGTAGCAATGCCCTGCAGCCCCTCTTCCTCGTTCCCGGGGGTGCTGTGCCAGGCTGTGCTGAGCTAGGGTGGTGCTACTGATAGGACAGTTTCAGAGCTTGGGCTCCACCTGGCACACTCCACAGGACACAGTAGGGAGACCAGCTGGTTGCCCCATTTTCGCAGCTCCTGGGTTTCCCTGAGTAAGGCAGAGATGATGAAGGTGGCTTTGATGTTCCCATGGATAGGGAAGTTTTGTTTTGTGGGTATTTTTCTTTTTTTTTTTAAATTTTGAGACAGGGTCTCACTTCGGAGTGCAGGCTGGCCCCGAGCTCACTATGGAGCGCAGGTGAGCCTCAGACTCACAGCAGTCCTCCTGTCTCTGCCTCCTGAGTGCTGGGATTACAAGCGTGAGCTACCATGTCTGGCATTGTGGTATGTGGTACTGGGATCAAACTCAGGACCTTGCACTTGCCAGGCAGATGCTGGAACCACTGAGCTAACTCCTTGGCCTAGTTTTTTGGTGGTAGTAGAGATCAAACTTGGGCCCTTGTACTTCCAACATAGGTGCAGTACCACTTTAGCTAAACCCCTGGCTTGTGGGTAGATGTCCTCCTAGGCAGGTTGTTGAACAGCTAGAAGTGAATGGCTACTTAGGGAAGGGCCAAAGTGCTAGGAAGAAGGCCAGGTAGTGGCCACTCAACTTCTCTGAGCCACATCCTCCCTGGGAAACACAGGAGCCACGAACTGCACCTTGCTCATTCAAGGTCAGGAGCAAGGAGGAGCTGTGTCCGTCTCAGGGCCAGGCTTCGTGGGGACGGTGCTGGCTCCCCATGTAGTGTGACGATGAGCCTGTTTTGTTCTGGGCTCTGAGAGGTCACAGGTGTACAGGGCCTGTGTTCATGCAGCACTGTCCTGCCATCGGCACAATGAACAGCTCACTGTTGGGTGTGGTGGCGGGTGCTGAATCCCAGCACTCAGTAGGCTGAGGCTCAAGGATCGCTGGGAGTTGGAGGACAGCCCGCACAACATAGTGAGTTCAAGGCCAGCCTGAACTAAAGTCTCAAAAAACAGCAACCTAGTGAGGTAGCAGACTGGCAGACTGGGAAAACTCCAAGGAGATGGCCATACCTGGCAGATTTTTTTTTTTTTGGTGCTTGGAGTTGAACTTCGGACTGAGCTCTTTTCCAGACCTTTAATTACTGTTTTAAGACATGATCTTGCCAAATTGCCCAGGTTGGGATCAAACTTGTAATCCTCCTGCCTCAGCCTCACAGAGTTCTGGATAGCAGTTTTGAAATAACAGAATTTCCTGCACTAAAACTATCTGCGTCAGCTGCATGGGTGAGGAGGGGCTTGAGGCAATAAACTTCCTTCAGATGTAAAATCAGAAATTGGCAATGGCTGTGAGGGGAAGGAGGGAAGGCTCTAGACCCCTCTGCTACCCTGGAGCTGTTTCCCTCTTGCTTCTATCCTCGCAGGATCCTCTGGCTCAGAGCAGAGAACAGCCTCCGAGAGCCATACTTGTGAGGACTGATTAGAAAGTATCATGACAGGAGAGGTCTGAGACGCCCTAAATATAGTTGCAGGCCGCAGAAGGCAAGAGAGGAAAAGATAAGAGGAATTAAACTTTCTAACAGCTCTGGGCTAAGCCAATAAAGAAAAAAGAAAAGAAAATTGCCCCATATTCCTTTACTGCATGTCAAAGGTCAACCTTTGTATTCTGCATACAAGGCCGGCCAACCAGGAAGTAATGAGCCCTTTGCAGCAGACCATCTTCCCGTGCTTCAACACAGCTGCTCTTCTCTGTAACCACGTGGATTCAGTACAAACAACCCGCACTCCCAAATTTTCACCATAAGGCACCCTAGCCTCTTAGATACAGAGGATTTTTTTTTTTTTGAGACAGGGTCTCCTCGCTTTTGTAGTTCAGGCTGGCCCCGAGCTCAGCCTCCAACTCACATCACAGCAACCCTCCTGCCTCTGCCTCCTGAGTGCTGGGATTACAGGTGTGAGCCACCATGCCCTGCACTGTGGTATGTGGTACTGATTGCTGTTGGGCATGAGTCTCCATGCCCACGAACCCAGCCCCTTGCGCTTACAAGACAGGCACCGGAACCACTGAGCTAAATCCCCGGCCTGGTTCCTAGGTCTTGAAAGATGAACAGTAGCACATGAGAAGCACACTATTCAAGCTTTCTAGAATGGTGATGTGAAACTTCAAAAACCACTAGAAACAATCTAGAATAACCTAGCATGGAGGCAAGAAAGGAATTCTCAACTGGACTTGGCCACTGGCTTTTTTCTTTTTTTGGTGGTGGTACTGAGGATGGCGCCTAGTGCCTTAGCACTGAGCTACATCATTAGCCCATTCCTTTTGTGTCACGAGACAAGATCTTGTCAGGTCACTGAACCCTCAACCCCGCATTCGTTTGAACTTGTGACCCTCTCTGCCTCAGGCTCCTAGAGTACAGTACTAGCAATGCATTACCTTGCCTGCCTCTGCCAATTTAGGACTGTGATCATAATGTATCCCTAACGCAATTTAGTCACTCTTAGCCAGGCAATTTCAAGCCCAGCCTGGGGAACTTAGTGACTTAGAGAGATCCTGTCTAAAAACAAAAATAAAAGGCTGGGGATATGGCTCAGTGAGGCTCTGTAATGCCCTGGGCTCATTCTCAAGTATGGCAACAAAATAAAACACACACACACACACACACACACACACACACACACACACACACACACAGTGCAACAAACACTTCAGCTTCAGCTGCCTTCTCGCTAAAAGAAGTTATGTGAAGACCAGGAAAATAATGGGACAGCAAACCTTAGGTGCCAAGTATGACTGGAGCATTGCTGATGATGGGGGTGGGGTGGGTGTATGAGCTCTAAAGCAGGAAGGTCTAAAAAACATTTTAAGAAATGCATTGGAGGGGGCCGGGGAGTTAGCTCAGTGGTTCCAGCGCCTGTCTCGCAAGCGCAAGGACCCGGGTTCG
>PVIR01003405.1:0-89081 GCA_004026965.1 Petromus typicus | reverse complement strand
CTGATTATAAACCTCTAACTAGTCAGACAAGTTAGGTTATCTGCTCACAGCGCCAAATGTCCTCACAATGTACACAGGCCATGTTAGTCGGGCCAGATAAGACACTAATAGCCCATCAGGAAAACAGAAGGCAGGGGAAGGATCTGACACCTCATACACAGAAGACAGAAAGAGTTGTTAAGATGCAAAGAGATGATCAACATTACTCATGAAAAATCAACACAAAACGAAGTGACACTGAGATGCGACATGTCACCTAACAGACTGGAAAAACCAGTAAGTCTAACAAGGCCCTGTGTGACAGAATACGTAGGGAGAAAGGGCTCATTTCTTCCATCTGTGGAAGGGACATGATTGGGTGATATCTGTCGGCATCTGTGGGTAATATGTCATACAGCCTGGCAGGGTGTAAACAGCAGGTTCTTTTCAATTCAGTTGTTAAATCCCCCCAGTGGGTACCATTGTGCACGTATGAAAAGACACACACAAGAACGCTCATTGTTTGAATTGCAGCAGATGGGAAACTGCCTCAATGTCCGACAGTACAATGTGTACGAGGACATCAAACATACGGGAAGTCCGCCTCCAGGTTTACAAGTTCTCATTCTGGAACATCCCAGGGTGCAGGGGGTCTCTGGGCCCTTTCATAGTCTCTAGGGGGACCCCGCAGAGAAGCTCAGGTCCCAACAAGGTATGAATCTGTCTCCCTGCACTTCCTTGGTGCGCTGCTTATTTTAAGTACATGAGAAATTAGCTGCAACGCAAACAACACAGCAACAGCCGCGTTTTTCTCTGTTGGCTCTCCTGACGTGACAACCTGCAGCTGTGAACTCCAAATGTGAGCAGACAACGCTGGCAGCAGCATGCCCAGAAAGGCTACATACCTTCCCCAGGTGAAGGAGCTCAGACTAACCCGTTATTAGGGGAGTGGTTCCCCTCTGTATAGAGCAGCTAGTTAGCCATTCAGGGGCAAAGCCAGACATCTGAAACTTGGGAACAGAAATTTACCTTAAAAACAAGCTACCACCTTACAGAGAGAGATCTAGCTGCATCTAGTAAATTAAATACAGACACTCATCTTTTGGTGAGAAATCTCTCTCTGATACCACCAGGTAAAGGGCACCATGGATAAATGGGCTCATTTCAGCAATCTGAAGCCCAAAAAAGAAGAGATAAGAGCATCTTTATTTGCTGATCTTAGTCTCTCATTTAAACTTACAAACGTTTAAAACATTTTTCATTGGCTGGTGCTTTGGACACTGTCCCAGGGGCTACTTTAGCTGTACAGACCGAGGGAGGGGGTTTTGTCCCTCTTACTCCCTGTGGCAGCCCTGGCACACGGCAGACACTCAGCAAACCCTCCCTGAACGGGTGGAAAACCTGTGAGTGCATCTCACGTGAACCTGAAGAAAAAGAATGCAGCATCAAAGAGCCACCAAAGAAGAAATAAGGAAGGCTAGGACACTTCATAACATTTGAGGAGGCACTAAATAAAATTTTAAAACTAAAATGTAAATGGGGTGACGAGGATGTGACAAGGGAGGCCTGGTGCAAGATGAGGAAGCCCAGGCCCTCCTTGTAGCTCCTCACTCCTGCTCTGCCTCCACACGCAC
Organism: Petromus typicus; assembly: GCA_004026965.1. Classification (NCBI taxonomy): domain Eukaryota; kingdom Metazoa; phylum Chordata; class Mammalia; order Rodentia; family Petromuridae; genus Petromus; species Petromus typicus. Next base: position 87,468 of record PVIR01003405.1, on the reverse strand, counting down.
CTTGAGCTGGCCATCCGGGGAAAAAACCATCCCTTCTCAGGACCAAAGGTGTCAACCGTACTAGGAAAACCACAAAAGAAGCCAAATCTGAGAACTCGAAGGACCAAACACACTACAGGAGCTGGGAGGGTCTCAGGAGGCAGGAGAGCTGCAAAGGAAGAACCAGCTCTGCCTCTTCACCCAGGGACCTTGGCAAGGTCGCCATGACCCTCGTGGGTCCTATGTTCCTCCACTGTGAAAACCAAAACAATATGCTTTGCTTTGCCAGTGCTTTATCCAGTGCACAAACATAAAGCAGGAAGAGGACTGCCACCCCGGATGCCAGGTGCTGAGGTGATGCCAAAACCCAACTCCCGAGAGGGCCTGGTGCCCTCAACTGTGTTTTCTATCTTCTTGCTGTTGGTCTGTCAGGAGGACAGGTGTATTTGTATATGATCTTTGGTAACTAGCTAAACAACGTGGCTTTTACACATTTATAGACTTCAAAGTCTAGGATCTTCTCCAGCAAATGAAGATATATTTGTCTCTTCTCTTCCAGTGTGTGCGGCTCTCACTGATGCAGGATGAGGAAACCCAGGCCTTCCTTGCAGCCCCTCACTCCTGCACTGGCTCAGACCTACGAGTCATGTTGAGCCAGAGTGGTGATGATGGGAATTGTCTCCTTCTTAACCTAAACAGAATGCACTTTCGCTTGGATCTTGGGATCCCCCAAAGGCCCCTGTGTTAAAAACCTGGTTTCCAGCCTATCGGAAAATGGTGGAAACTTTAAGAGCTGGGGCTTAGGGCAGGGAAGTTAATTTGCTTAGGCCACGTCCTTGAAGGGAACATTGGGACACTGGCCACTTGTTTTGTTCTCTCTTCCTTCCCAGCCACCGTGAGAAGAACGGCCTCCTCGGCCACACATTCCCTACCATGATGCTCTGGGACACCACAGCCCAAGAAACAGGGCTGAGAATCCAGGGACTGAAACCGTGAGCTAAAATAAACCTTTCCACCTTGTAAATTATTTATCTCAAGTATTTTGTCACAGTAATGGAAAGCTGAATGCATATTGTATAAACTATAGGAAACAACTTCTGCTATACATTTCGATAGCTAAGGTCATAGGAGGAAGAAAGTTCCCCAAGAAGAACTTGCAGTGGTCCATCATATGCACCTGCTGGACTCCACTGACTGCTTTTCAGCAATCAGAGAGATCAGTGCACGCATAGCTTCTCTTTGTCTGTTTTAACAGAACATGGCGAAGCCTTGGGATGCCACCAACCAAGAGCTGTCTTTCCTGGTCAGGGGAACAAGGTCTGTGATCCTAGGTGTGAAGTCACTCCTCTCTCTCTGTAGCCTGAGCCTCCCTTTAGCTCTGTAATTCCCTGGCTCCTCTGCTTTGCCTCCATTCACAGCTCTCGGTAGTCCTGGAAGTACTGCAGGCTTTTCCTGTATGAAAGGGAGGGATGCTGAGTCCCAAAAATGTTCACCATACTGAGCTCTGCACATCACGGGAAACCATCTTTGGCTGGTACAGTGGGAAGTAAGTATAGTCTCAAGATGACTGGCCCCTGGTGCTGATGTGAGCCCTTCACAGCCACCGTCACACAGTCTAAGATCCCTGCAAAGCAGTCCTGCAGTGGGACAGGACAACCCAAGCTGCAGCAGGAGCTCACATGCAGGAGTGTTCAACAGAGGGAGGGAAGCTCCCAGAATATCTATTACAGAGTTTCACCCTGATCAGGAGGGACCAGGGGTCTTCTCCACTGTAGATGATGGCAATGAGATAAACAGAAATGCAGAAGAGTGTCCATCAACAGATTAATAAATAAAGAAAATGTGGTTGTTACACACAGTGGATCACTACTCTGCCACAAAGGATACGCTGGTGGCATTTGTAGGAAAACAGATGCATCTTAAGTCCAGAATGTTAAGTGAAATAAATCAAACACATGAGCTTAAATATCACATGGTTTCTCTTAGATGACATACCCACAGTATAAATAAAGAGTAAAGGAAAAGATAAAAGGAAATAGAGGAGATAGATCTTTTGAGAAAAGGAAGGGGACCAAGAGATGGAGGGAGAGAGAGGCAGGAGAGGGAAAGGGAATCAAACAAAAGAACGACACACTGGGAGTGCACCAGCTCCTCCAGAGGAATGTAAACATTCTGTACTGCAATCTGGGGTTGATTTTTAAGGCTCTAGGGGAAAAAAGGCTGAGGAAGAGAAGGAGGCCTAGGAGGAAGACCAGGAAGTAGGACTGATTCAGCATTTCCAAGCTTTTAGTCCTCATGGTCACTAATGTATTAGAAGTCCTAGCAAAGTCACTACAAAATACACACACACATGAATACGCATGCTGAGAGGCACACCTGCGCAAACACATATACATACATGCACACACATGAGCACACACATATACACATGCACCCCTGTGTGCACACACACATGCTCCTGTCCGAGGCCATAGTGGCAGGGGCCTGACAGAGCTCCCAGATGGCCCCGAGGGTCCCTGCTCCAATCCTTGCACTCATCCACTCCCCCATTCTGCCTGCCCACCGGTCTCACAAGCATGGGACTACGTGTGACACAATGACAGTCACATAATGGCGCTTAATGACTCCCCAGACCAAAGAGGTCAAAAGCTACTGCAAAAAGTCAGTTTTCTCATCTTCTAGACAAAGACATAAGTTCATCCTGGCCATTCGCATGTGGGAAGGTCTGGCTGCACGGCTATCACGACCCGTCTTTCCCATCCTTTCAAAGTATATGCAGGAGTCTGAGCTCACTGAAGCATCACGTCTCTGAGCAAGGAGGTGACATAGCGGGTGACTGAGCTCACAGGTGAAGGTTCTACCCAAGGTCCTGTGGTGAACCGACACACTCCAGGGACACCGACCACCAGTATTAGCTCTGTGCCAGCCAACACCTCAGTGAACACGTCATTACAAAAGGCAGAGACACAACTCAACGCACCCTCAGTCCTGATTCGTGACGTTGTTTAGTGTGTGATTCCCACTGCATCACAATATGTAGGAACTCCATAGCCTTCATGCCCTTGGCATACACACTCACCCTGTTCTTATAATCTAAGCACCAAAATATCTGTAGGCAGCTTACTCCCCTCAGCCCTAGGATGAAGCAGCTTCTGTATTTGTTCCAAGACAGGAATCGTGGAGATTGTAGAGGCCTCAGCCTAACCCAGATGGTCTGTTTGTTGTCGGAGGTCATCACCTTGGTAACTCCCCATGGGCTCTGGGAGCACCGAGGCCACTTTTTTTGTATCAGTGACTCAACCAGGAACTGTGTGGACCTCAAGGCAAACTTTTGATCCTCAAGGAAATGGTCACATTCCACCTGGTCCCCAGAGGCAGCAAAAGACCAAAGCAGATGGCACAGATAACGTTAATGCTTCAGTCTAGGCAGAGCTGAGTGCTGAAGAAGGGAAGGCATTGGATGCCAGTCTCTGCTTTGTTTATACGAAGATGCCCCTAAGACCCTAACTTGGTCTCCTACCAAAAGACCTCCTCCACTTTGTCCTTCATTGAAAGGCACTGAGATGGGGCCAGCTCAATCTGTTTCCTCAAGCTTGGGGCAGGAGGAGCCTCCTGAATGTATTCCCTCTCCTAAGACACACACAACTCTCCGGCGCTATGGGCAGAGGCCACTACTTCAGCGTGACAAAGGCTGGAAGGTGCATGTTGTATGATCCTGCTCAGAAGACATGTCCAGAACAGGTAAATCCATTCGGAAAGGAGTTTGGTGGCTGACAGGGCCAAGAAAGAGGGCATAGGGACAGGGTTTCTCTTGGGGATGATGAAGATGTTCTGGAAGTGGACAGTCATGATGACTGTACAAGTCTGCATGAACTGTACAGTACACGAGTGATGTCCTAACAAAGCTAAAAACATTAAGAGAGCAGAGATATAGTGAGACCTATCTTCAATCTTGATTTTTGATGTCAATTATTTTTTAAATAGATGAGGACATTTTTAAAAAGCTGGTTTTTAATCGATGGAGAATATGACAGTAGCAAATCAGGAGAAGTGTCCCTGCCCCATGTCTCATCATTTGCCACCCATGCCCTGGACCTTTCTGTTTCCCACAGTCCCAGTAGCCCTGCAGCACGGGACCACTGCCCCCGTGCCAACCTGCCTGGGTCCAGCCCATACAACCACACTCACCTGGGAATATTCGTACGTCTCACAAGGGAGCCAGCTGCTTTTCTGGTAACCACAATATGCCCAGCCCAGGTTAGCGAAGAGCTGGAAGCCAGAGGGCGGCCATCTTCCTTTGCAGAGAACCTTTGCGAGCGGAAGAGGGGGACGGCCAGCGCTGGCACTGACATCATCAGCTCTGATCCTCCAAGCAACATCAAAGGACAAGAGCAGTTAGAGGCTCAGGAGATGACAGAGTTCACAGGATAATAAATCAGGCACAAAACTGCCAGAGTTTCCATTAACAAGACGGGGGAAAAGTAGGATTCCCACATCCCCCTGCTGCCCCCTGGACCCCTCACACTGCTAAAAATACAGCAACAGGAAGTGGTGTGTGTGATGCCACGTTCTCAGGAGTCCCCACAGAGCCAGGCTTGCTCTCAGCCCACCTGCATTTTCCTGGTCTTCCCGTCTCTACCACCTCTGCCAGGCAGGCAGCAAGGAGCCCAAGGCTGGAGGAGATGTTTGCATGGATCATTAACGGGACTGGATTCCCTTCCACGTCCCTCTTCAAGGATGCAGTCAGAGGCTCCTGGGAGGCTGGGGGATGGGCTTTCAGGTGCCTGAAGACCTCCTCCACTCTGCTCAGTGCCCTCCCAGCACAGGGCATCAAGGCTTCCGGGCAGTATCCCTTAACTTCTAGGCTGGTCCTGGGGATGAGTCAGTAGCCACGAGCCTTGAGCTGTCTTCCCAGGCACAGGCTGTGGCCAGGGGAGAGAGGCAAGTGTTACCTCCTCCCTTTCCAGAAGGCTTTTCTATGCCCCAGCAGGGCCCTGACAGCCCTGGGACTGACCAAGCCATGACAAGAGAAGCAGCTTATACTAGGTTGGCGCTTCGTAAGGGCCTGATCCTTACAGTGTCGTCATAGCAGGGGCCGTTTACCGACAACAGACTTCTGGAGGATGTGCGACTTTCCATGGCTGGCATCAATCCCCACTCTGTGCCCTGCCTCTCCGGCTGGAAGCAAGCAGGTATAGACATGGTGCCATCCCTATAAATGTGCCCGGGCACTGGCACCTTCCAGCCATACAAACGGCTGTGCCCTCGGCACTCAGTCCTGCAGACCTCCGTCTCCCTGACCTCCTCCCTTCGCCCCTAAGTTACAGGTGACACTGCTGAAAGGCCACGCTGCCTCTAAACTGGGGCTCCCAGCCTCACCCGAGTCCTGTTCCACTTATCTAGAAGGAAGGGGTGGAAAGGCAGGGACAGCGCTTCAGGCAGAGAAGGGTCCCCCCGAGGCACCCCTCCTAGGAAGACAAGTCACCCAGCCGTGCCTTCTTCCACACCCCTTTCTTGGGGTCCCTGATATGTGGTCTTCGAGTTTGTTTTTCAAACAAGGTCTCGCTATGTAGCCCAGGCCCTGACCTCAGAGCGACCCTCCTGCCTCAGTCAGGTGGGCTCTGCACATACACAGGGTCCTTCTAAGAGGCGGTGGACAGGCCTGCACAGATGGCAAAGGAGGAGATACGGTGAGAAAAGCCAACACTGGAGGGACAAGCTCCACGGAGGACGAGCTCACGGGCAAGGAACACGGACACTCTCCCCTCCCAGCCTGCTGAGATCGGAACCGGCCTGCAGAGATCCTGACTTCGGCCCATGAAGCTGATTCCAGATATCTGACCTCCAGAGCTGCAAAGAACATTCTGTGTCATCTCAAGGTACTAAGTTTATGGTCATCTGTTAGAGCAGCGAAAGAAAACTAATGCCCTGCTAGTCTCCTGAAGTGTCCTTCCTTGTGCTCAGCATTGTGCTGGCCACTGAGAATCAGGCCATGAGCACGGCGTGCTGGGAAAACTGTCATAGTCTTCCCCTGCTACCTTCTCCCACGGGGTCCTGTGGCCTGGAGAGTGCTGTCATCTGAGTCCTCCTCCCCTGCTTCCAGCGCCCACTCCACCCAAGAAACCTTCTACGGACATCTGCACCTTTGAAGACCATCTCTATCCAGGGCTCACCACCCCGAACTGGCTAATGTTTGTCCATCCTGCAGGCCTCGCATGCAGAGACCCCTGAGCTGCGCTGGGAGAGGGAGGGTGCTTGTCCTGTTCCTTGGTCCCTCGTGCGCATGTTCCTAAGACACGCTGTGCTTCAACCCAGGCCCTGACAGGGCACAGTGACTATTCACCACGGAGTATGTTCAAGGAAACACTTTCACTTCTTTCCTCTGTGCAGAACTCTGTCAAAACTCCACAGACATCTTCTCAACGAAAACACACAATAGCCAGCAAGTATACAAATGGGGCGTCGTTGGGGAAGGGCAGGTCAGTGTCACAGTGTGACCTTGAGGAGGGCTGTTATTGTAAAAACAAAAGGCAAGTGCTGGGGGAGCTGTAGCACCAAGGAAACCCTTGGACAGGGTTCATGGGGATGTAAAAGGCCACAGGGTGAAGGCGGCCCAGCACAATGAAAACGAGCTACAGGGGCTGGGTGCTGCTCAGGGGCAGAGCACAAGGTCCAAAGCACCAAAGAAAAAGAAGCAAGAACTGGCGTATGAAGCAAGAAATTCACCACTGGGTGCACAGTCCAGGGAAATGAAGTGAGTTACTCAAGCAGGTATCTCTACTGCCACATTTACTGGAGCACCAGGTACAAGAGGCAAAGTACAAAACAAAATCCAGTGGCTCAGTGGCTAAAGAACAGGTGAGATACAGAGATGGATGCACAAATAGGTATAGGTGTATGAATATGGATATATACCCGTGAAGTCTGAAACAGCTGAACTCAATAAAAGCAGAAACTCCAGTACCAAAAGGAAATAAAATAGCAGCAGAATGGTTGGTGGTGGTCAAAAGGTGTTAGGAAGATTCAGGTCAAAGCATACAAAATTTCAGTTGCACAGGGAGAATGAATCCAAGCAACCCACAGACATAGTGACTCTAGTTAATAATAATGTATTGTGTTACTGAAAATTGTTAAGAAAGTAAATTTTAAGTGTTCTCACCACCAAAAAAAGTATATCGTGGGTGTGTGTGTGTGTGTGTGTGTGTGTGTGTGTGTGTGAGAGAGAGAGAGAGAGAACTGGCTTATTAGCATGTATATATGTTATTTTTGCTATTCCATAACTTACATTGATTCTGAAATACGCAATATATAATAAATGTATATATTTTATGTGTCAATTAAATAAAAAAAAATTTTTTGAGACAGGGTCTCACTTTGTGGTTCAGGCTAGTTCTGAGCTCAGCCTCAAACTCACATCACTGTAATCTTCCTGCCTCTGCTTTCCAACTGCTGGGATTATAGGCTTGAGCCACCACACCCAGAACTCTGGTATGTGAGTCTCCAAGCCCAGTACTATATCTATGTGGTACCAGGGGAATCAAAGCCAGGTCCTTGCGCTTGCAAAACAGGCACCAGAACCACTGAGCTAAATTCCAGCCCTATATAAAAATTTTTAAAACAACTTTTAACCAGCTATGGTGGCACACATCTATAAGCCTGGCACTTGGAAGGCTGAGGCAGGAGGATCCCCTCAAGTTCCAAGCCAGCCTGGGCTACAAAGTCAGTTCAAAGTCAGCCTAAACTAATAGAAAGACTGTCTCAAAATAAAGTAATAAAAAAATCTATGTATGGTTTTCCTAGCACGTGCTAGGTCCTTCCCCTCTACTGAAATCCCCGAAGGTGATTCCCTGTGTGACAAAGAATGGGTAAGGCTGCAGTCCCTGAAATCAGGCCAGCACCACCAACATTTAAGAGGAAGTGCATGAAGGTGTTTGAAAATCAGATTTGCTTTTGAAAAAGAGAGCCAGCTGCTTAGCTGCTTGGCCTGAGTCAGTACCACTCACAAGTCAGGGCTTAAGTTGCAAAACCACAGTTGGCGATAAAGCCCTAGACCTTAGAGCTCTCAGATGAAATGCCTCACACTTGTCCACAGAGGCTTCAGGCAAAAGGTAACAACAGAGAAGCCACTGGGCACAGCACCTGGCATGTCCAGGTCATGACGGCCACCCTGCCCTGGCCTGAGTCCTACATGGCCACCTCCCTCTGTAGCTCAGGGGCCACCCCTCCTCAGACAGGCCTTTCCTGGCCACACGCAGCCCTCACTCCTCAGGGGCTGTGTGCTGCCTCTGCAAGTTATGCCCTTTAGCAGTCGGGGAGCGCGGATGATGTCCCCCACGCGCCCGCCGTTCCCCGGCTTCCCACAGCCACAGCGGCAGTGACCGCAGTGCAAGCTGCACAGGTCCCCTCCCTCCTGGAATCTCCCTTCCTGGTTCCAGTGGGCACTTGGAGAAAATAAAGCACCTCTGCTCCACAAATTCCTGGGGTCAGACCTGAGGCCAGCTCCAACTGGACTGACACGAGAGTAACACAGGACGGAGCATCCCCAGCTAGGAACGCCAGCTCCTGGTCACATACCCGCAGCAGAAAAGGCCACACAGTGGACAACACACACACACACACACACAGAGGATCAGCCAAGAGTGATGGAGTAAGGGGCAGGGCTTCCTCTTGGGGGAAAGCAGGTGTGCTGGAATCGGAGTGGCAATGGCTACTGGAATGCTTGTTTCCCAGGATGGATTTTATCTCCTGTAAGGAGAAGATGTCCTAAAATATGTCAGGGTGTAGCTAGCCGAGGAGGCTGTGCCGTCAGACCGTCTGGGCTCCACTTCTGCTTGAGCCACAAGTTGTGTGGTCTGAGGCAAATCGTTCGGCCTCCCTGGACCTCGGTTTCCCTGTCTGCAAATGCAGGTGGATGAGGGCGCCAAGCTCACGGCGGTGCGGGGGGCACTAATGCAAACAGCCGTCAGTCAGACAACCGCAGCTGCCCTCAGACGCCGCACCCGGGACTTCGGGAACAGAGGTGCTTTCTTTCCTGCCGGGTGTGAACCGAATGGTATGTACCCTCTGGAGCTACGACAGCGACCACAGTCCCGGAGACATGAAGGACACAGAATAGGTCCTTGGACACATCACTGAGCCCCTGGCTCAAGCCTCCCTCTCTGGTTACATGAGCCAGTGAGATCCCTTGACTGTTTAAGCCAATAAAATTCAGCATTTCTGTTACTTTTGACAAAAAACAGAACCGCTCACCCAGATGGCGAGCGGCGGACACTCTTCCGTGGGCGTCAGTTCTCCGTGTCTATGACAGAAGCACAGACAACTTCACCAAGGCCCATCCACACCACCAAGGCCCAGAGTAGGCATCTGTGGGTGACAACACACTGGGGCTCAAAGCAGGAGGGCAGATGGGGGGCACGAGAGAAGAAAAAGGCACCGTGATTACAAACCTGCAGAGGAATGTGCACTCTAACCTGGCAGCTTAGCTTCAAACCCAGACATACTTCTGCCCACTGAAATGATACAAGGACCAGGACAGCAAAAGCTGAAAGGGTTCCAGAAAGAAAGAAATGGGAGTCCCGGCAGCTTTCACGGTCCTCCTGGCCCCCAGTGCTCCTGCCCGGATTTGAACACACAACTCTGAGAATGCATCAGACTGGCACTAGGCCTTGCTCCTGCAAATTCCAAGGAGAACGTGCACCTTTCATAAGCATGGCCGGAGACCCCGACATACACCATCCAGGTCACGGGTACCACACTGGCCGGACTATTCACCAAGTCCCTTCCCCCGCTTCTCCTTTTCTCCCATCTTCCCTCTGCTGCATAAAACAATTATTCTTCAGAAGCCAGGGGCAGGGAGGGCGCCTCACATCCAGAGAAACCCAAATGTAAATGATGCAAAAGAGATCAAGATACATGAATATTCATCCCCCTTCCCCTAGGGATGGAATCTGGATTTGGAGAGTTCACTGAGCTCCATTTCCTCCAAAGCCTCGGCGCACTCATAGTCGGCCTTTGTCCACTGTCTGGACAAAGAAGGTGACATAGGACCTTGCCCCCTAGGACTGAGGCAGCACAGGTACACACACATGTGAAACCTCACTGGTCTGCCTGCTAAGGATCTGTGTGTGCTCTGTGTGTACAAATCTCTGTACACGTCCTGTCCTTCAGGGATGTTCCATCCACTCGTGACTCCAAGCTCGTCTGGCCCCAAAGCGATGCTTTGCTCTAACATCAGACCCAGGGAGGCAACCAGTGGACCAGGAAACCCTCCCACAGAGTGTTTTGCTCCCAAGAACACTGCTGCCTCCACCCCCCAATTTGCTACGGCTTGGTTCCACCTGGAGCCACGAGGAACTTGGCTCAGCTCACTACGCCTGGTGGACAGGCAGACAGAGGCCTCTTCACAAGGGGAAGGGGAAGGAGGGAGAGCTGGGGAAGAAAATAAGGAATCTGTCATTTTATCAAACACAGATGAAGGCTGTCTGCTGGCCAGAACCACGGCCCAACACTTCCACCGAGACGGCATACAAAATCGCCTTTCTTCGGAGGAAGTCGGGCATGAGATGCTTCTAGAACATTGTGCCAAGCCACTGGCAAAGGGCGGACAGTGGCTTTGCAGTCCACCCACGGGGCCGCCACACCCTGGCCAGCCTGGATGGGCATCTCACCTCCCCGGAGGCTGGAACCTGATGAAGGTGGTCTGGAAGGCTCTACCTCAGTCTCCAGAGATAATTAAATACCACCAAAGAAGCCACACGCAACAAGGAGACTCAGTACCCAAAGTAAGAATGAAGCTGATGTGGAATATTAGTCAGTTCATCTCCAGGGTTTGCTCAAGGCCCATTTGTTCATTTATTTCTCCAGCGTCTACCAACGTTCACTTTGTGTCGAGCTCAGTCCCCAATGAAGAGACGAATGAAGAAGACACCCAGCCGCCTCAGCCGCCCACAGTCCAGAGCGCACGGAATCCTGCACGATCCAGTCAAGAGCTGGGCGCAGGAAGCCAGGTGAGATTCTCAAGGGTTCGCCTCCTCCCTCACATGACACGGCGCTTGTCCAGCTTGAATACAGCACCAGCTTCTGCTAAATGCCATTATTCCACCTGGATGGATCCTAACAATGCTGGCCCTATCTACTGAGAATTCTTCATGTGCTAGGTGAACCCGTCTCTGCAGTCTTCATGCAGCAGCAAAGGAAGTGAGGGCTTGGGGAGAATAAGGACCCAGCTCACTCACTTCGCCGAGCAAGCAGAAGGGCACCTGGTGTCCCGCACCCTACCCGATCCTGCTGCAGGCCTCCCCAGGGAGCACCACCATGACTGCCATTTCTGGAATCTTCTTCAAACCTGGCCCAACTGTGACATGAGATGCCAGCACGCAAAATGCTTGTTTAACTGAATGATTGTGGCAGAATAAACCCAGGCTTAGAGGGTGGGAGTAGGAAACAATGATGGCCGGAAGTCTTCCTGGAGGCATTCAGGGTACAAAAATGTTCTGGGTTCCTCAGGACACTTAATCCCTGAAGAGAACAAAGTTTGGGGACAAATAACAGGTGTTTTGCAAACCTTAAAACAGGTGCCTGGCCTGTTTTGGTGTAGCAGAGTGGCATGGATTCCTAACTAGGGAATACTGCCAACTAAGAAACAAGCCACCCAGCAGGCAGGAGGAGGCTTCTTCGTCCAGACAGCTCCAAAGCTTTTGCCCCACTCCTCAGCCTACCCAGGGGCCTGAGGAATCACAGATGAGCCCACCAGCACCTTCCTGTTTAGGACCCCCGAATCTTCTTTATAGCCCTCAGTTTTCTAGGAAAAGCACTTTCTCCCTCACGCGGCCCCAGTGACTTTGTTTCCATCTGCCTGAGGCTCTGGAAGATAGGTGGTGTGAGACAGAACACTGAGGAGCGAAATCAAGATCCTTACAAAGACACCTCAGAATCATCACAAGTGACCCTCATTTTAGAGGTGGGGAAACTGAACCTACCCGTATTAACCCATTTAAAGTGAGGTTTCAGCCAGACATCAGGGCGCATGTCTATAATCCTAGCTGCCTGGAAGGCTGAGGCAGGAGGATTGCAATTTGTTGGCCAGTTTAGGCGATATGATAAAACCCTGTCTCTAAATAAAATAAATAAAAAAGCGGCTGAAGATACAGCTCACTGGTAGAGCACTTGCCTAGTATGACAAGGCCCTCAGTTCAGTCTCTAGTACAGAAGGAAACATAAAGTAAGATCCCTTGGATACAAGGTTCTTCTGTCCTCCCCTTCCATCTCCTCTCTGCCTCTTCCTTCCTGTGGGGGCAAGATGGGGTGATGAGACTGAAGTGTCATTTCTGACTCCATTTTTCTTCTATGCTAAGTAAGTTCTGTTTACCAATTCAGTGTACCAAGAAATCCCCAACTGGCCCATCTGGAGACACACTGCTGGTCCCCAACTACCACGCTCTCTCCAGCAGCCTCCTCATCCTCATCCTGATGGCATCTGGGCCACAGCTGGCACAGGAGGAGAGAGATCTAGAACACTAGACAACTTCTTCCAAGCAAGTGCCGCACTTTGTAAGTGCTCAACCCTCATCAAGCTTCACCAAAGCCCTACTAGTTGGTCAGTGAGGTATTCACAGTTTACCCCTGAAGAAAATGAGTTTGGCTGAAGTGAAGTCGGCCTGGTGCAGGATAGGTTCAGACCCATCTTTGTCCAACTCCAAATTAGGCTCTGAATTCACAGATCTGAATTTAAGCAGCTCAAGTTAACATTCAAAGTCAGTGCTGCCCCTTGCACTCAGGAGTAGAAGAAAATTGCACATGAATTCCGATGCTGCCAAAATGCAATGTCTCTTGGAAATTTCCTACAAGGCTCATTTACAAGCCAGCCAGAGCCTTCAGATTCAATACTCCATCAGCACACACGTAAGGGACAGGAAGTACTTTGCCCACACTGGCTCCTGCTCCCATTCATTATACCTGCCTGCAAACTAGCTTTGACAGTGTTCAAAATTAACTTGACTTTCAAATGCTGAGCGGTGACACCCAGATGACGTTCAAAAGACTGCGTGCGGAAGGGCTCCCAACCCTGCCCCTTGCAGGGATCCTCCCTTTTCAAGCAACGATGAGCCCTTCTACTCTTTGGGGCCTGCACTAATTCAGGAACATTTTGTGACACTGAGCACTGTTGTACGTTGCTAAGGAAACAGATGAGCATCAGAAGGTGCTTTTCTTCCAGGAACCCTCAATGTGGGGACAGTATTTCTGGCAGCCTTGGTACTGTGGATGCAAAGATGGATAACAGATCATTGCGGACTTTGGAGATGCCATGTCTCCAGCAGGGATCAACCTGAGTGAACCACAGCAGAAGACAGAGTGACCAATGCCAGCGAGGCTATAATCAAAGTCCACATTCGGGAAAACAGTTTCCCAAGGTGACCACATGACTTAATTGGGGCCACTCCCAGCACCAAATGCTCCTATGCAGCAGCAGCTATGACCAGCTCATTTTGCAAGGGAGGCAGGCAGAGGTCTCGCCCAAGGACCAGAGACCCATGCAGCAGGCTCCCAGTGGCCGCAGTGAACAAACTACAATGAAAAGTAATGTTCATTTGCACAATTAGGTCCTGGGCCAGCAGACTGTAGCAAAGCACCCTTATTACTCATGTCATTAGTCACCTTCGATCCCATTTTCTCAGCAGGGAACTCTTGAACCACTCTGTTATACATGACATCTGAGCTGGGTGGAATGGACTTTCCAGGGCAAAGCACTTCCCGTGGGAACAAGACAAGGGACACGGGAACCTCAATCACTCACTCTCCTACTCTTGGTGTTCCAGGGAAGAGCCACTCAAGGGGACAGTCAAAACAGAAGCGGGTGGGTCGCAGATGGAACCCTCAGATCCGAAGGGCAGCCCAGGCAACTGTGGTCAATGTACTCCCCCTACCATGCAGAATAATCAGGAGGCCTTTGTTCTCTGTGGAACACGGAGAGAGGATGCAATCAAGCCCTTATTCCCTCTGTTCCTGAAGCTGTTTAAGAAGCAGCTGTTTACAAGCTCAAGGCAGACATAAGGGAGAGCTGAGAGAATGCAGAGCAGCAGCAGGGGAGGCTAGGAGTTCACAATGGAGCCAAAAACCCTGCACTCTGATGCCAGTGACAGCCACTGCAAGCTGCAGTCTTTTCTCGTCTGTTAAATGGGCATAAGGAGAGTAAGGTCTAAATCACAGGTCTACATCATGGACTTATCCTTAGTGAGAGGATTAAGGAAGATAAATACAACAAAGGATTTATCATGGTGTCTTGACACCCAGCACAGACTCAGTAAACATCCTTCTATTACTGGGATCTGTTAATGATTAGTCATAGTAGAGCCATCTATGAATAGGAGAAGCCTTCAGCCTTGGACTCCAGAGTCCTTCTGCAGTCCAAGTGTTCTCCAAATCCACTTCAAGCATCTCCATAAACAAGACTACATTTCCCAGGATCTCTTGCAGCTAAGGCAACCACATCACTGAGTTCTGGCAAATGGACTGTGTGGACAGATGTGATATGAACAACTTCCAGAACTGCCCTCAGAGTTGAGATCCAGGAGAGACCTTCTTGGTCCCCTAGAAGATTTCAGAAGCACAAGTGTAAGGAGCCAGGGTTCTTGAAAGACTTCAGGGAACAACTCCCCATCTAACTTCAACACCCACAATATCAGTGGTACTTTGTATAAATAATACACAAACATCAGCTGTGCTGAGTCACCGACACCTTGTGTTTGTTTGTTGTAGCAACTGACCTCCCCTAATATGCATGGCCCATCAGGCATCAAACCAGACTCACAGCTGCCTGCTGGCTTGGTGTTTCCCTGACCAGTACATACACTGCAGACCACACAGCATGACAGGATCCAAGAGGAAAATCTGTGATGGTGACTGACTTGGTAGAATAAGATAAAGTTAGCATCAACTTAAGGAAGAAAGGCAAAGGAAAGACCACTGGTCTACAAGCAACAAGACACCCCAGCGGCCACAGTACTCTGTCACCCACTGGTTCTAGGAGTCAGTGTGTACAACAGAAGGAGGCTGTGATGTGCCTGGGACAGATGCTGGATGCACCACACCTGCCAACATGGCTAGCAGTGTCTGTATCCAGGCTCTCTGACGCCATGGTGGTGTCTTGAAATCAACACAGTGGTATTTATATGTACTCTGTGGGGACTGGCAAACACTACACATAGGGGCATTTTCCCTGAATAAATAGGAGTTAGACATGTGAGAAGCGAGAGAAGGGGAAGGAAGAGGATCCTCGCAGAGTGCGGGCCAAGAAAAACAGCAAGTACGAAGAAGTGAAGCCATGGGCCAGGGAGTTAGCTCAGTGGTTTGGGCACCTGTCTTGTAAGCACAAGGGCCCGGGTTCGATCCTCGGTAACCACATACAATACTGGGTGGGGAGACTCACGCCCAGCACCAACCAGTACCACATACCACAGTGCCGGGCGTGGTGGCTCACGCCTGTAATCCCAGCACTCAGGAGGCAGAGGCAGGAGGATTGCTGTGATGTGAGTTGGAGGCTGAGCTCAGGGCCAGCCTAAACCACAAAGCGAGACCCTGTCTCAAAAAAATAGAAATGAGGCCAGTCCTGAGCAGCTGGGCTTGGCGAATCAGGGAGTGGGGGTATCAGAGGGGCCCAGAGAAAGAGGGGACTCCAAGTGGCAGTTACGTGTTCTACTCATTTATGGCTGTGGAACAAATTATCCCAAATCAGAGTGGCTTTAAAAAAAGGTCATTTATTCTGCTCATGACGTCTCTGATCTGTGTTGTGGATTCACTCCCAAGATTCCAAGATGGTGTCTGGACCATGGAGCTCCTCTTCCTTTCTCTCTCTGTCTCTCTGTCTCTCTCCCTCCCTCCCTATCTGACTCTTCCTCTCTTCCTCTATCCTTCCCTCCTTCCACCCCTTCTTCTCTCCCTCCCTCCCTCTCCTTTTCCTTCTCCCTCTCCACCCCTCCATCCCCCATATGGCATCCCACCTTCCAGTGTCCCTCGTGTGGCCAGGACGTCTCAATCATGGTGCCCTCCTGCGCTGTTACACTTCTTCCACACCTCCAGCAAATGCTGCAAAACACCAAGAGCAAAGCCTCCAAAGTGACACAGTGTCCTTTCCAGTCCATTTGCTTGGTCACCAGCAAGTCCCAGTCAGCCTGACTCCAAAGGGCCCACCCCAGCTGTGGAAGCACAGTCACTGACAGCCTTCCCCGAAGACCAGCTGCCACATGCTACTGTCTGCCCTCCAGGACCACCGGCCAAGCACAGACCAAGAAGGAAGCCGCCATTCTCAGCAAGGAGGCACCAGCATCAGACGGTCAATCCCCCCAGCTGCTGGTGGTGGAGGAGGGTGGCGTTGCCAGCGAGGTGAGTAGTCATAGGGAGAAGGGGTGCTTGGAAAAGACACACATGCGGATGTGCAGGCTGCACACTGCACAACTCCAGAGCGCACTGCTCATGACAACGTGTGGACGGTGTCCTCAGCAGAAGAGGACGTGCGCCTGCCCCGGGCTTCTCCTGCACCTGAGTCTTCCTGAACCTGAACCACGGCACACAGACCCCAGAGGCAGCCTGGCCACCTGGCCAGTGAGGGACAGCAGCACCCCACAGGCAGCTGGCCACTGCAGCCACTTCCCACTAAGCCTGGGTATGCGCCACTACGAACACCTGGGGACTGCAAGCCGTGGGAGAGGGCTAAAAATAGCACTGCTGCTTTTTAAAAAGAGTCCTTCTCCAGGTCTCCAGAGTCATAGTGGCCAGAGGTCACCGAATGCATGGTGTGCAGACCAGAACAAGCGGCCAGACCGGGACGCTGGCACAACCCACAGCCCCCATGTGCTCTCCCCAGCCACTCCTCTAACCACGTCTGTCTCTTGCACCTTGTCCAGATCCCAGCTTTTCAAAGGTTCCTTTACTCATTCTGACAGGATAGGAATGACAGGCTGTGCACGGGTAGGTTTTATTTGATTCGTTATTGTCTGTGGTACTAGGGACTGGGCCCAAGACCAACAGACACACTGAGTGACATTCGCAGCCTTTTTAACTTGCTCAATTGCCCAGGCTCCTCTCAAACTAGCAGTCCTCCTGTCTCAGCCTTCCAGAGTGCTGGGGTTCCAAGCAGTACAAAAGTCACACACTCAGATGGGCAGTCTGAACACTGCATAACTCCAGAGGGCGCTGCTCATGACCACAGTGTAAACAGGGCTCCTGAAGTCACACAATGAGGCTCCTGGGGCGCCAAGACAGGAAACGACAACTCACTGCACCCGGAAAAGAGGACAGCCATGCAAGGCCCCTGACCAGTCAGCTGGTCTCCTGCTTTCGATAACCCCTGGGCTTCTGGGGGCCAAACTTTCACTCCTCCTGCATGATTTCCTGCATGTGCTCACACACAGACACACATGCACGCATGCACGCACACACATTCACAAAGCCTCTTGAGTTTTTCAAAAATATTTGAATTCAGCATCCTACCCCCAATAATGCATTACTATCAAAAAGTGTTTCTCTCCAAAGCTTCAAAAAAGGCTGATAACACTCACAATAAGTCAGTCCCAATATTTATTCTACATCTCCACATTCTAATCCAGGGAAATGGCATGGGCTCCCTAGTTTACAAAGTACAATTATGAATCAACTGATATACATTCTAAAGCAGCCCTGGAGTTGTCCAGGGAATAGCCTAGACAGCTGTATGCAACACTCCTTTCCTACAGGTGGTAAAGGAAGGGGGATTATCCCATTTTTCAGCAAGAAAAACTGAGACTCAGAGCTTCAGAGGACTACAAAGCCTTTGAGGTCCGCTTCTCTCCTGGGGAATGGAGCTCTCTGGGGTCCTCACATCTCATCTAGAAACAGTGGCCGAGACTGCTCTTGATAAACCTGATCATGTCATCTGTTTCCCCGTGCTGCAGCAGTGCCAGCTCTCCATGACAGAAGGTTCCTGTGGCCCCAAGGGGTATGACACAGGAGACAGGGCCTCACATCTGCCCCTCACCCTTGGGGCTCTGGGAGAGTCACTCAATTTCTCCATGCCACATAAAATAAGGTGGGAAAGTCAGGCACGGTGGCGCACACCTGTCACCCCAGCTCTTGAGGAGGCTGAGGCAGGAGGCTCTTGAGTTTGAGTTATCCAGTCTGGTCAACTTAGTGGCTTAGTGAGACCTTAGATCGAAATAAAAAGAATTCTAAAAGCTGGGGCTATAGCTCAGTGTGAAGGCCCTAAATTCAATCCCTAAGACTATAAAAACAATTTAACGATGATAATGACGATGACAACAACACCTTGCTTTGCCAGGGCTCTGGACACACCGGAGAGAGAAGGACGAGCAGGGGCCAGCAAGCATGTGAAGTTTACTACCTGCTCCCCAAAACAAAAGTATTTCAGTATTTCTGCCTGTGCTCCAGCTTCCTGATCTGCACAATGGGAACTAGGAAAACGTCTGCCTCCCGAGGTTATTTCAGAGGACCAGACAACATCCTCACCCTCCAGAGCCTCAAGGGATACTTTGAGCCTGGGAGCTACGCAAACAAGCCTGCTCCAAACACTTTTCCCCAAGAAAGTCAGGAGCTCCGGGCCATGCAGCAAGACTGGCAGCACTGAAAGTCTGGAGACGGATGCCAGGCCTGCGAGGGAAGAAATAAAGGCTGCAAGAGGCCGCTACAGAAGCAAGTGTGTGCTGTGAGGGGAGCAGTGGATGGACGTGTGGCGGGAACGCGCCTTCCCTCTGGGTGGGACAGGAGAGGGTCGCAGAGTGGGCACGGGGCAGGTCACAGGGCTGAACCAGGCATCTCCCTGGCCACTTTCTGCTTCCCCACTGGAGTCCTCTGAAAGCCGTGACTCGAGTTTAAATAGCATCATCCCCCGAGATAGCTTTTCAGTTTCATTACAGTCTGTGTTCGCAGAGCACAAATAGAAACCTTCGTGATTTTATTAGTTTCCATGCAGCTCAGGAGAGATTTGCATGATAACATTTCAGCTTCTGACTTAAAGAAGGGATCAATTAAAAATACAGTGCTCGTGCTCCCTGTCACTGGGAAGTGAAAAGGTTCCCAGAGTCTTAAAAAATCTGTCACATCAGCCTCATGGCCATAAATCACGTATTAGGCTCTGTGGCTGCAAATGCTACTGTCTGTAAATGTTTAGTTTATTTTGTAAGAAATACTTGGAGGTTCTTTGCTCTCTTCAATAAAGGTCCACCTACAACACAGAAGAATCTAAAGCACGAGTAAGGGTTTTGCAGGGGCCTGGGCTGTCTCAAGCCTATACCAGCACCAACTGGCTTCACAACACCCCAGAACAACCTGCTGCTCTGCAGATGCAAGAAGTATTCGCATGATTTATCTGTGACAAGTTACAACTTCACGCGTGGCCCTGGTAGCATAATCAAGTGGATTATTATGTAACCCAGGAGAGTGGTTCCAGCAAGTTCTGGGACTCTGGCCATCTCCATTGGGGGTGCATTTTACTTCCACGGGCTCTGAGTATCTGGGACTGTCTCTCCAGACATTTACTCCTATAGATGCCAAAGTAATCCCATTCCTGCTTTTTTTTTTTTTTTTTTTTTTGGAGACAGGGTCTCGCTTTGCAGTTCAGGCTGGCCCTGGGCTCACTATGTGATCCAGATAAGCCTGGAACTCAGCAACCTTCCTGACTCTGCCTTCCTAGTGCTGGGATTACAGGCATGAGCCACCGGCCCTGCACTGTGGTATGTGGTTCTGACTGGTGGTGGATGTGAGTCTCCATGCCCGGCATTGTTCTATGTGGTTACCAGGATCGAACCTGGGACCTTGCACTTGAAAGACAGGTGCCAGAACCACTGAGCTAAATCCCTGGCCCCATCTCGCTTTTACAACTAGAAGACTGCAGGGAACAGGGCTGTGGGGACCACTGTGGCTTCCCGGCTGCTTCTGGGAGTGGGTTGGGGTGAGCTGGAAGAAAACATCAAAGTGAGCGGACCTGCTGGGTTCCTCTTGAATCACATGCTTCTTTTTCTGCCCAACCTCAGTACAGCCAGCCCATCATCACACCCTACCTACTCTATAATCTGAGATGTTTTCAGCTACCCTCTCATGTCAAAAAATTAAAAAGAAAACTGCAGTGGTAGTGTGGCTATGTCATCAGAAGTTATAGCAGAGTCACAAAAAACCTATTGCTGTGGTTTTTCTATTTTTTTAAATGACAGATTTGATGGTAACCAATGGGACCTATGTCCTCAGATTGTAATACCTCAAATATGTCACCTTCTCCAATTCAATATTGAAGTTCTAGTGATCCATCAATCAAATTCTACCCTTGTGACTTACAGTAGAATAAACACTGCTCCCACGGTCCACTTCTTTGACTGACTAAATCTGTGGTCCTTAAAAGGTAAAAATGATAGCTTTGAAATCTGCTTTAAGACACGGCTTCATAGTGAAATCATTAAATCAAAAACTTTTTTGAGATTGTAACAAAAAAGTAAGGAAACAAATTTTATATATATGGGGGGGTGGTAGGGTGGGTGGGGCTATGGGAAAAAATGAGAATTAAGTTGTGTCTTATACTGGTACAAATCCCCATTATGGAGTGCAATCATGATGTGTATATTTAATGTACCAATAAAGATAATTTAAAAAAAAAAACTTTTTTAGAGAAGAAAAGCAAAGCCAGGAGACAATGGCTTCTCTGAGACATGGCAGCTACTTCTGTGTCACATGTCCAAATGCAAAATTCAGCAGTCCCTGCACCCAGGCTTGGGAGGGACAAGACCAGGCACCAGCTCCCAACATAAATAAATCAACAAAGATTTTTTTAAAAATAAGAGCCATGCCAATAAAACAGAACATGAGCAGAACGACGGCTGTTGAGTTGGGTTCTCTACCACCAGTGTGGGGACACCTAACCCTCAGCAACAGCCCAGGGGCCCTGAGGTCTGACAGTTCTCAAGGAAGAATAGGAACCACCATGAAAAATGTAGCAGGGAAGAAAACGGGCTCAAAGACAACAGCACTGGTCTCCAACACAGGAGATTGGGAGGGACTTTTTCCTTTCCAGAAAAGTAACTTACAACTTGTAATTGTGGCAAAAATACATAACAGAAAGCCTGCATCGAACCCATTTTCCAGTGTCCAGTGCAGTGGCGTTAAATATACTCACACCGTTGTGCAACCAAATCCCAGAGCTTCTTCGTCCTGCTGAAGTGAAATGCTACACCCACCAAACGACACCCCCATCACTGCCACAGCCTCCTTTAGGTTCCCATCTATGAGCTGGACATTTGTAGGTACCATAAGGAAGTGGAATCCACCCTTTGGAGCTCGGCTCATTCCATTTAATCTAATATCCTCAAGGCTGTACCACCCGCACGATGTGTGTCCTTCCTCATTCAAACAGACTAATACCCCAAGGTACGGACCCACTGCGTTTTATTTATCCACACATTTGCTGGTAGAGACTTGAGAGGTTTCCAACTTTGAGGACTGGGAATAATGCTCCCCTGAACATAAGTACACAAATATCATTCAAGTCCCTGCTTTTAACTTTTTACATATATATCTCCAGAAGTGGAATGGCTGGATCAGATGATTAGTCCTCTTGTGGTTTTTTTTCTCAAAGCTCTAGACTGTTTTCCACAACATCTGTACCACTCTGCATTCCCACTACTCCAGGGCACGAGGGTTCCAATTTATTTACATTTCCACCAACTCTTGTGATTTTCTGATCTTTTTAAATTCCTGTCGTTACAGCGGCCACCCTAACAGGTGTGAAGTGTCCTTTCTCTTTTTCATGCGTCTGCACAGCCCACGTGTTTACAGTGAAATGTATCGCACACTCAGGATTAAGAACAAAAATGCAACACGCTGAAGTTGAAAAATAAATCTGAGGAGGAAAATAGGTTGCAAATGAATACAAGAAATGGATTTCTTTTTTAAGAATACTGAGTTCTCTTGTGGGTTCAGCTAGAGACATCATTCCTATATTCTTCAAGAATCTATCACCTCACTGCCTGTGGCTGCCTCGATCCAAGAAGAAATGGCTGTAATTCACGGGCAACTCACACAATCCCTCCAAGCACCGGGAAGAAAGTGCTCCCAGATGCACAAAGGAGAAAAATAGTGTGTAAAGCTGCTGCCGGCTAATGTTGGCCATAAAAATCCCCAGCAGCTGAGTAAGTCTTTGTTTCTCCCACACTTCTCCAGGCCTTAGAAGCCTCACCTCTGACACTCCCTGCACTATCCCTGGACAGCCATTGTCTCCCCTGTCCAAAGCCACCCAGAAGGAAAACAAGAATAGTTTCCTCTGGTAGTTTCTTCCAAGTTCTACCGCCACATAACTTAACAAAGATCCCCACAAAGTTTGTGGTCTTTAACTCCTGGGGGTTCACAAGGCCAGCCACACTGGCTCCACACTACCAGAAGATCAGCGACAACATTTTCTTTGGAAAACTAAAACTTTCCAAGTGACATCGTTCTGCTTGCTGGTCTTTACACAGTGCTTCACTCCTTGAAGGTGAAATCATATGACTTACTCATCAAGACAAAGGTAAAAGGACAAAACATAAAACCTATCCAATTATACATTTATTTCACCTCTGAATCCCAGAAGAGAAGTCTACTTTTCTTGGAGGACGACCATTTCCCTCCAGTAGCCCCCTACACCTACCTTCTGTGCCTACATGTTTGCTTTCTTTGCTGGTTTTTCTTTCAGCAAAATAGAGGCTGAGGAAGTAGCACACAGAAGCCCCAGA
Organism: Petromus typicus; assembly: GCA_004026965.1. Classification (NCBI taxonomy): domain Eukaryota; kingdom Metazoa; phylum Chordata; class Mammalia; order Rodentia; family Petromuridae; genus Petromus; species Petromus typicus. The sequence continues at coordinate 64,750 of PVIR01003405.1, read as the reverse complement.
AGAGAAGAAATGAGGAGTCGGAAGAGGGACAACCATGGGTCCTGAGGAGCAGATCTATTCAAATGAGGCCAAAAGAGGTTCTACATCATTATTCTCTCTTCTTTGGGTTCAAAGCAGAGTAAAAGGCAGATTCCAGCTCCAACTTCCCTCAGCAGAAGATAAACACCCTACATCTGGGTTCTTGGCATGGCCCCCAAATCGCGTCTGTCTTCTGCCAAGCCCGGAACTACACTGCAGAGGATACTAACTCTTGGAAACACAGAGCATGGGCTACTAACAAGTTGGTGACAGACAAGTCGACCCAGGGACAGCCAAGACTCCCTACTCACCACTTGCAACTAGACTGAAAAGACCTCAGAGGGCAACTCCAAGACCCAACAGGCAAGAAGAACCATTTACCAAATTCTGAGAAGGAAGCAGGGGACACTATGCCATCTCAGGCAATGGGGAACCGGAGGAGCCATCAGTGAGGAAAAGCTACCTCTACAGGACAGACACAAGTCAAGGTTATCCTGTTTCTCAGCACCAGCCAGCTCCACACCTTGCTGAACTAGACTTAGAGTCTGAAATGTATCATCCCCACCAAGTCCTGTTCTAGGTGCCCTGGACATGGACCAGATGCAAAGAAATGAGGAAGATCTGCTGGACCTCATTCTAAGGTCGCACTGTCCCTAACAGAATGGTGGCCTCAGAGAACACAAACCCCCAGGTTCCTTGAGGGATGGTACAAAGCTTCCATCACTGGGGAGGAAGTAGTTCCTGGAACCTATGGTTCCCTCCCACCACCACGGTCTCAAATTCTATATGCCGCTGAACTTGGTACATCAAGGTCTTATTTTGGCCCATTAAATTACAAACTTCAGATACTAGTCTTATCCTCAGCCCCTGGTCCCTACCTTCACTGCCAAGGACAAGAAGAGAATCATCCCCAAGAGGGACAAACTAGCAGAAAAATGAGACAAATACTCAGCTTTAATTCTCAACTTGCAATCACTATCCAGGTGGTTCCAGCAACCAGCAGGAAATCTACCTTCCAGTGATTGTCAAAAATGGAAATCCACAGTGGTGGGACAGTTTTGCCCAGTTAGACAGAATCTTGGAAAGAATGTGCTAGAAATCTTGCCTTACAAACTCTTTTGCAAAAGATATCATGCTCCCAGGCATCAGCAGGTAACAGCAGACAAATGAATTTCAAGTCAAGTCACAGATCAAAAAAATTATTTTTCTTTAAAAAATAAAATAAAATCCTTCTTCCTCAAGTAAAAGTAAAATGATAACCAGGAGAATTAGATAGTTTCCTTTCATTGCTTCTTCCCCAAATGAAGCATTCCAGTGGAAACTAAATGACAAATGATACCAGGGCTCTCCAAAACCCCCCAGGAGGAGAACACCAAGGTACAAAGCAAAGGAAAGGACGAAGGGACCAAAGGGAAGAATACAGGATTTCCTGCTAATTCATTTGAAGTGATCAAAGCCAACCAGATCTGGGCCCCCGGGAAAATTTGCAGGGAAAGAAACAGCAATAGAAAATGGAAAGTATGGGCCAGGGATTTAGCTCAGTGGTTCCAGCGCCTGTCTTGGAAGTGCCAGGACCCGAGTTCGATCCCTGGTAACCACATATAATACTGGACATGCATACTCACGCCCAGCAGCAACCAGTACCACATACCACAGTGCCGGGCGTGGTGGCTCACATCTGTAATCCCAGCACTCAGGAGGCAGAGGCAGGAGGATTGCTGTGATGTGAGTTTGAGGCTGAGCTCAGGGCCAGCCTGAACCACAAAGCGAGACCCTGTCTCAAAAAACAAAAAAAGAAGAAAATGGAAAGGAGGGCTAGGGTGCAGCTCAGTGGTAGAAAACAAGTTTAGCATGCACAAGGCCTTGGTTGGATCTCCAGCATAGGGAGGGGAAAAAATAGAATAGAAAGTAAAGGAGATGTTTTAAATAATTTCAGCCTTGGCCACATAAGGAAGCATTAGTCATACAGGTAATGAGATGACTCCCAGGCTCATCTTGAGGATGTAAAGTATATCCATTCTGGCCCTGGAGTGCCAATTACATCTCCAAATTAGCAATTAGACATAATGTGCCAAAGACAATTACCAAATAATGCCAAACACAAAGCAAATTCCCTCTTAAAACAGACATTCTTCTGAAACTCCCCTTCCAGCCCCTGACTTTCCTCATCTACCTCCCAATCTGCCACCCCACGTGAGCTAAATCCTGATCACTCCCTGGACGAGGCAGACCAGGGTGGCATGAATAATGCAAGTCCAGGAGTGAGTCAAACATCATTTTGTCACCAAACAAAGCCCAACCCTTTTACTGAGAGCATCTAACAAATTACTCTTCTCTCCCCCCCAGCCAAAGAAAGAAAGCAGAGAAAGGACTTGCACCCATCACAGGCCAAACAACCCCCAGCTTGCCAGAGAGCGGCTTCCCACCCCTAAGTGTGCCTGTGTTCTCACACTCAGCTCCTGCCTCCACAGAGTTGCGGGAGCAGCTCAGATGTCCAAGTGTCTACACCCCATGAATAAAGAAGGGCTTCTGTCCCTGCTCACCACAAGCCAGGGTCCAAGTGGGGAGGCAGCCGAATGCCCTGTTCAGTCCTTTTTCCCAAGCACCTAGCTCCGTTTCTGTAATACAGTCCACCCATCATACAAAGTAAGAGCAAAAGCAACAGAAATCATAATAACCAGAAACTTTACTGGAGGCCCGACTGTGTGTGGGGCTCATCTGAAGTGCTTCTTCATTTTGGTTATGAAAGATACACAGAGGAGAAAGCAAAGGGGATGAATCTTCCCCCCTTGACAACAGAACAACAGAAAAAGAGTGTCAATGAGGAGAAAGTCCCTGAGAGTCTGAGCTGTGAAAAGCCTTGCTATGGTGAGAAAAGGAGGCGCTTTCACAGTAGTCTGCTGGAAATCGCGGGAAGTGCAAGGGAGGGCTCGGGCTCGCTCTAGCTCTCTCTCTCTCTCTCTCCCTCTCTCATACACACACACACACACACACACACACACACACACACACACACACCCTCGATGGTCAGGTCCCTCAGAGCTAGGCCCCCATTTGGGAAGGCCCACCCAAGCCTTCTGGAAAACCAGGCTAGTGGTTTGCTGACTTCAAACACTCCAGCGGAGGTGGCCCCCAGCTGACCTTTTGGAACATTCACACCACATAACCTTGGCTATACCCCAGCCTTTAATTTTGCAAGACAGTGGTTTGGCTGCACTGCCCTGCAGGGCTCTGTGAAGCCGCACCCCTCACACAGTATGACCAGCTGGCATGAGGGGCAGCTCGCTTATTGATGGGCAACTCACGACCACACTCTATAAACTCCACAGCGCCGCTCCGACAGCCGCAAGGCAAGCCCAGACCCACAGCTCCCGCTCTCCTGCCCTGGCTGTCTGGGATTTTCTATCTTCCACAAGAAGGATATGTCTGGGACAGCTTGCCTGCAGTATGGGTAGGAACCAGACCCTTGCTACTCAAAGTGCACCCTGCACAGCCTAATGTCGCTCCCTAAACATGCCTGAAATCCAGATCCCTATCCTCCCTAGATCTTTAGAATCAGACTCTGCATTTTAACAGCCCCCACACAACATGACATGCACATTAAGGATTGAAAGGTCCGGGGAGTAGATTTTCTCTGGAGCCTTTAGTGGCAAAGTTCTACTGTCCCAACAGAAAATCCCTTGGGCCTTAGTCCAGAGTGTTACCTCCTCATGGGGGGTGGGGAGGACTGCCTGAGCCTCCTGTGGACCCTGCACCAAAGCGCCAGCCAGCAAGTCATTTTAGAGGCAGACACTGTTCTTCGGCTCCACAGCTACAGAAAGGCAGTGGAACTTAGAGGTGCTGCAGGAGGCGTGGCTGTCCCTGGTCCCCAGGGATGTCTCCATGAGGCCCAGTGTTCTCCACAAGGCCCTGGGCTGCAGCATCACAGCACACACGTGGCTTTGTCACCAGAACCACAGAGGCGTCCCTCCAAAGGCTCTGCGGCTCTGAAGTCCTGGAGGTGGTGTTGCTGGTGTGACTGTCAGATTAGCAAGGCCACCACCACTGTGAGCAAGGATACCCCTGCTGCCCACTTTGGGAAGCAGGTCCTGGCACTTCCATCCACTGCCAACTTGAGGGCCTTGGCACCAGCCTTTCTGTACCCTAGACAGACACCAAAAGCAAACACTTCCTGCTACTATGAATATTCCTATCCAGGGAAGAAGAAAAAGGAGAAAGTAGTGAGATAAAGACAAGACCCCTGGGCCTTGCCCTGGGCATCCCTTTTCCCCAACCAAATAGTCCTTCTTCTCCCCCTGGTCACATCCTCGGGGCACCCAGAACCAGGCCAAGCCCAACACTAGCAAAGGGAAGTACAGGCCCCAATATATTCCTAGGAAATGCTCTCCAGTGATGCTGGTGAGAGTACCCACTCCATTCACCTGACCCCTATTAGGGTCCCCAATTTGTAGATTAGGAAACTGAGGCACAAACTACCAGTCCTTGCCAGAGGTCAAGGCTGGGCAAAGCTGCTCAAAACCAAGTCAATTTAGCTCCCTTCCCTACTAGGCAAGATTCGCCAGGCCTGTGATGTGATTCTCCAACAAGAGGCTCAGCCATGACCTCACTCTTAATTCTACCCAAGGTAACTTCAAGGGCAAGTGCTCTGTAGGCCCACATTGAGAAACTCCACTCCAGGGACTGTCGAGGCAAAGCTGGTCTGGGTAGACGGCACCCAGAGACTATTACACTGCTGAAGGCACAGGTTTGGGAGCTCTGGACTTGGATAGTAAGAATGGAATTTGTCCCTTCTCAAGGGTACAGATGGGGCACATGCACCTACCAAATGCCAGCCCTAAAGCTCCAGGACTCTGGCAACACCACCCTCAACACCTCAACTATCCTGCTGGGGCCTCATCCAGAGTTTTCCAGCCTGTCCATTCTTCTCATGCCACCTTGCAACACCCAAGAGCCCCCAAGCCTCGATCAGACCCCAATGTGTTGTTCAAATTCCTTAGTAGAATTGAAGGTCTGTAGGCTCCTTTGGGCTGAAAAAAATCTTTTAGTCACAGAATAGGCCCTTCAGAGGCCATAGTTTCATCAATCAAAGAGAACACAAAATCAACTCTGTGACAAGCTAAGATAGCTCCCACTTACAAGAGGCCTGCTAAGTGCCAGCCTTTGCTGGGCACTTTATGCCCATTATTGCCAACACTCCTGGTAAGAATCCTACAAACCAAGCCACTTCATGTTTCTTTGACAAATGAGAACATCAAGGCTTAAACTGACTGCCAGCCACAGATGCCCGGTGCAGGGGGTGAGTTCCAGCTCTGAACCTGGGTATATCCGACTGCGGTCTGTGTGTGCTCATGGGTGCCTTTCCATCAAGCAAGCCAGGAGTGAGAAGCTCAGGGCCACAAGGGCAGGTCAGCTGGTGCTCCCGCGTGACTGGGACCTGAGCACTTCTCCCAGGCCATCCCAAGTGATCTCATCATGAAGGACTATCTGAAGGTCACCCAGTGTGGCTGATCCTGGGACAGCACGGGAGAGATGAGGCCCCGAGGCCAATCTGGAATCAAGAGATCCAAGGCGCTGAAGCCGCAGCCCTGATTGAATGCGCCTGGCCAGACCCAGGGTAATTACCAAGCCGTAATGGGATCTGATATTTATATTAGTCACGAGCCCAACAGAGAAAATGCGTTGTTTTCTCAGACACAGCCATGGAGACAACACCTCAATAATTCATCACACGCAGACCATTCTTGATCAAGTCCAAGCTCCTATAAGAAGAGCAGTTTAAACAGAACTGCAGGCCGCACACCCACCAGCTCTGTCGGGATGCTGGCCTCGGTTTCCCCAGACATTCACAGGAAAGTAGACGGAAGCTATAAGGACAGTAGAAGGAGACAGAGATACACAACTAGGCCCAAGGCTGAGTTCCTGAAGGAAACTTAAACTAGAAACTACCCCAGGTAGAATCCCAGAGCCGGAAGTACACGAGGATGTGCAGATTCCAACCCTCAGACACAAGGGAAGACAGAGAGGTGAAGCGACTTCTTCAAAGTTGTGCCCTGACCCTGGCCTGCCTGGGTTTCCTCCAACACAAACGTGCAGCCTCAGAACACAGCGGCTCTCTGTTCACTACAGTCCGAAGCTGGACTACACCTCACAATGTGAAGGCCAAGTGAATAGAGAAAGCCGATGAAACCCAACAAGGAAAGAGAAAGCGATGCTGTGAAAAAGTACAGCAAAGAACACAGTCCTGGAATGACTGTCCCCAAGCTGTGTACCAAGAGTAAACATAGTAAGTTTTTTTTTCTTTACTTCCTAAAAAAAAAAAAAAAAAATCACATTCCATTCTTTTCAAAATTACATACTGAAGTCACTGGCTACGTGCTCTTTGGAGGTCAAAGGTACCGAGCCAGAGGCCCCTGCGACATGCCAACAGACTCGGGCCCCTCTGAGCCAAACGATGGTGTAGTCCTAGACCAAACACAAGCGATTACGGAGCCCGCTGCTGAAACTTCTCTCAGCCAGGAGTCTCAGACACCGAAAAGGCAGGATGCCGGCTCCTGCTCAAACCAGTGTGGGTCTAGAGGAAGGCGAGGGTGAGGGTGAGGGTGGGTGAGCACACCGAAGGACGTGTAGAACTACAGAAAGGCAGCTGGGGTTGCTCAGGAAAAGCCAGAACTAACATAACTGCCCTTGACTCAAGCCAAATACTTTCCCCTGCATCAAGTCTCAAAACTACCAAATACTTGGAAAGCAAAAAGAATGAAAACCCAAAAATAATAATAATAATTGTGAAAAGAATGTAGATCTCAAGGGTAGGGAAAAGCTTATAAAAGGCCTGACTTACCACCACTGATTATATCACCAGTCAGCTACACACAGTCTAGTTAAAGAAATCAAGGGCACATAGCAAGAGATTCTAGAGGCATGTTGTAAAACGAACTCACAAGACCAAAAAGAACTTGATCTTATTTTGTGTTGGCCTCACTTCTCAGTTGACCACAGTCACCTCCCAACCCAGCCTGATTCCTTATAGAAACTTCCAGCTACATCCACTCAGCTGGTCTTCCAGCTACAAAAGATTGCCAAATATTTACGAATTGTTTTTCCTAATGACCACTGCCAAAAACTTACTTTCTTGGGAAAACCAGCAGAAGTTCTGTTTGATCACCATTTAGGAAAGAGATTCTCTATGTCAACTGTCAGAGGAGCATCTCATGATAGGCACGCAGGGGCATTTATGCCCCCTCCAGAGTAAAGACATTTTAGAAGCTGTATGTAAAACCCCAGCATCACACAACCACCACATCTTGTTTTGACTCATTTAAAAAAAAATTTTTCATTTAATAGAAATTGCCCACTTCAAGAAAAACTGGAGGTTTAAAAAGTTCACTGAAGTCAAGTCATCTACGGAATATTTTAGATGGCTGCGACAGTGAGCTACCTTTCCCCTTAGGATCAGTTGTAGAATTTCAGTAGGGGTGGGGGGCCCATGATAGAAGCCTAGAGAGAATGTGGAAGAGATAAAATGCATGAATAAAAAGGCTCTATGAATAAGCGTGCTGCTAAGAGATCGGGGCGAGGAAGGAGCATCACCAGGACTGGGGTTAGAACCCTGCTTCACAAAGGGATCCTCGGGAAGTCAGAGTCTTCCTGCTTGTTAAGTCAGGGGAACCTCTATCCCCCAGAAAACTCCAAACTGAGGTGGCTAGCAACATCTGGAGCCTTCCAGAGAAGCAAGAAAAAAAAAAAGAAGAGATTAATGTTTTTTAATTTTTCTCCCTTATTCCGATGCACCAGTATTTTCTAAAACACAAATGTGCTGCCACAAAACAGAGTTGAGCTCCAGCACCCAACACAATGTGTAACTAATGACCAAGAGAAAGCACTTGGGTTCCCCCGGGCCTTTAACATCAGCCTTCCCCTCCAACCCCTGGCTTCCAACGTCTTCCCTTCGTGGCCAGGAAGCTGCTACAAGTTGCTGCAGCCTGAAAGTTGGAGGGGTCCTGGCATTAACTTTACCAGGAAAGGCATAAGCACGCGGGGGACCAGGATGTGCATCTGCCCGGCCCTCCCTTTCCCTGCACATCGCCGCCCTTATAAATGTGGGTGCTGTGAAGTCCTCAGTCTGTCCCTTTTTTCCAATTCTTTCTTTTTTTATTCTGCAGTTATCTATCAAACACTATCCCTTGTCCCCCACCTCGAGTCACTGGCGGATAGCAGAGAGACATCTCCAGGGACATGGCCACAGACCAGTCAGCCTGCCTAGCAACCATACATCGAAGGTGTTGTGAGCCTGGGCGCCGGTGGGCGTGGGAGCCAGGAATAGCCCAAAGGGCATCGGACTGGGAAGGGGCTCGGAGAGACGCCGCGGTCTCCACCGCTGCCGACTCTCAGCTGCCGGCCCTCACGCTCCGGCTCCCCATGGCTGGTGACATTTCTGGGAACTCAAAGTGGGTGGCCGTGGGGGGCGAGAGTACACGGACAGCCAAAGAACTTGGGGTGGAGTATGTTCTACAAGAAAATCGAAGGGATGGAGTGGGAGGTGGCATCAGATTCGGCACCTCGCGGTATCTCTGAAGTGGCAGCGCTATGGGTTGCTTCCAGTTCTGGTACGGGTCTCCCCAACACCCCCAGGAACACCACGCTGTGGCTGTGGCCCTCCCAGGAGATTTCCCAGCGCGAAACATCTCTCTCGCCAAAGGACCGTCCCTTATTTCGGACCCCAAGAACTCCTCTCCCCAACAGGTCTCTAAAGTGCGGGCTGCCACGTGCCCCTCGCCCACCGCAAGGAGCCGAGCCGGGACAGGTGAGCGCGGCTCCGGCTTCCTCCGTCCCAGCGGCGGTGGCTCTCTTCGCCCCGCACCACAGCGCCCGACAGGCGCGCATCCCCCACCCCGGTGCCAGCAGCAGAAGCAGCAGCCACAAGCCCACAATAAACAAGGGGACGGGGATGGGGCGTCCGGGTCCAGAGCTCGCCGGCTGGGGGCAACTCCTCCTCGACCCCGCGCCCGCGCCCCGCCGGCCCGAGGCGCAAGGAGGGCGGAAGGCGCAGGGCGGAGGGCGCGGGGTGGGCTGCGGCGGCGGCGGGCGCCCGGCGCGCCTTACCTTAGTCTTGCCCCCGCAGTGGCAGCAAACGGTCCACAGGTACTTGAGCGTCCGCCAGAGCAAGATGATGAAGAGGCCCCCGAAGAAAGTCACCATGGAGGAGGCCAGGAAAGCCCACCACATGCGCTGGCCCCGGCTGTCGCACGGCACCTCCATGGTCACCGGGATGATGAGCGCATCCATCTTGGGCTCGTGGACCGAGGACGAGGAGGAAGAGGAGGAGGAGGAAGAGGAGGAGGACGCGTCTAGGCTGAGATGGTTCGCGTGGATATTGCTGCTCATTCTAAGACCGCTGCCTCCGCCGCCGTCGCCGCCGCTGCTACTACTGTCGCCACCGCCGCCGTCGCCACCATTTGCCATAGCTAGCAGCGGGCGGCCGGCGCAGGGGCTCGGGGGAGCTCCTCCCGCCGCCAGCGCCACCCCGAACACCCATCCACAGCCATGTTGCTGCCACCGCGGCCGCCGCGGAGCGCGGGAGGGGGCGGGGAGGCGTTGGCTGGGGCGCTGTGCGCGACCTGGCGGGGTGCGCGGGGATATATACAGCCGGCCGCGCCGCCCGCCCGCCCTCCCCCGGCCGCGGCCCGCCGGGGGGAGGGGGCCGGAGCGCCCGAGCGAGCGCGCGAGCGCGCGCCCAGAGCCAGGGGGCGCCCGGGCCGCCCTGCGGGGTCTGCGCCGCCCCCCGGCCGCCCCGGCTGCGCGCGGGCCCGGAGCCCTCGGCGCGCGCCTCCCGCCGTGCGCCACGCGTGTGCGCCGCCCCGACCGCCGACCCCTCCCGCCCGCCTCAGCGCCGCGACCCCGCCGCTCCTCGCCTAGGCGGCGGCGACGCGTCCGCAAGGTGGACTCGGCCGGCTCCGCGGCGCCCGCGCCCCCTCCCAGTGGCCGCCCCGGTGCGCGCCGGGCCGCGCGGCAGGTTCCCCGCGTCCCGCGCCGCCGCCCCAGGCGCCCGGGACCCCCGAGCCGCGTCGCCACCGCGCTGCGCCTCCTCGGCCTCGGCGCGCTCTTCCCCTTCGCCTCCTCCGGCTCCTCCTCGTCCCCGTCCCCGTCCCCGCCGCCCGAGCCTCTTCGGCGCGCGCCCCGCGCTCCCCGCAGCCGCCAGCAGCGGCAGCTGCAGCAACTGGAGCGGGCGCGGGCTCAGGCCGCCCGGAACGGGGGGAGGAGGTTCGCCGCCCGGCTCGCCTCGGGCAGGGGCCGGAAGGCCCCTCGGGAGCGACCCGCCACTCGCCCCCGCCCTCGGGCGAGCAGGGTACAGCGCCCCCAGTCCAGGCACCGGACCGACACCTTCTTCAAGGTGCTGCGCCCTGGCCGGGCGACCAGAGGGCCCCGGGGACTGTACGGGGCGCCCGGGGCAGGTGGGTTTCCGTAAAGAAGCCCACGCTGGAGAAGGGAGGAGTGGCCAGCTGTCAACTAAATCCCGCTGGCGAACCGCCCCAAGACCCCCGGGTTTGGAGAGTGAAGAGCCGACTCCAGGATGCACACACTCCAGATCCCCGGCTCCCGGTCTTGTTTCCTGAGTGTCCTGGTGCCACGAGTGTGGCTGAAGGGCAGTGCCACGGGGAGGCTGGTGGGTGGTCGGTGGCCTCTCGGCAGGTGGTTTCTCTCCCTTTTCTTTAAGCGCCTCAGAGGCTGCTTATGACCGCGGCAGAGATGGAGGCCTGGCGGCAGTAGAGGTCCGTGAAGGCCGGCTCCCCACCTGTCTGGTGCTGTGGGGGTGCTCCGGGCTTTATTGGGGCCTTCCTTTCTCCATTGAAGGTTCCCCTGGTCCGAGCTAGGTGATTTCCGCCGGCCCCATCCCCACACCACAGAGGAATCCTCTTCTGGTGCTTGGAAACTCGCTCTCTAGGACACTATCTTGCCTCAACTACTGGCTGGGCCACAAGTTTTTTTCCACAGCTAATTAAAACAAGAGGATCATGCCTTCCCCTCATTGTCCACCGTCATTTCCCTAAAGTTCCCTTCTCATCGCTTCCAATCTAGTTGGAATCCTCGGGTTCCCTCCTGCTCGTCCAGTGATATGGCCCTGAATAAGCAAGCACTTGAGCTGCAGAGCTGTCTCTACCCCACGGGAGGGAAGTGCAGGGGAGGGGAGAGGGCCTGGAGAGGCCCAGCTGGATTGAAAGACTGAAGGAAACATTTGGAGGCATCAGTCCTCTGGTTCAGAATAAACTCCTGGGCTCAAGCCTGGGTATTCTCTAGAAAGGAGGAGTCGAGGCAGAAGCTCAAGAAGAAAATGGAACATCGTGCCGAGTTCCTGAGTATCTGGTACCCACAAAGAGAGCTGCCAATACTAATGTCTAAAGTGAGATTGTCTGAGTCTGCACGCCCAGCGGCCTCTCTGCCCCTAAGCCCGGCTTGTGCAATGGTCCGGGGCTTGGAGAGCTCTGCTGAGCAGGGCCTTGGGCAGCACGGAGGCCACTGCGGCACGGAGGCTCCCTTATTTATTGGCCTTCTGGACGGCTTTTCTTTGCTGCCTTTGTACCTTCACCTAAGCCAAGGAAGTTAAGGACTTGCCTTAAATCAAGTTCAAGATTTGCAATTTAAAAATAAAGCACCCATAACGTAAAAAGAGCAGCAAAGGACAACGTAAAATGAAACCTCCAAAATTTCCCTCTCTCACACGAAGCACTAATCCCCCCTCGGGCCTTCCTCCTGTACAGCACCTCTAGAGTCTGACCCTCTGGAGGGGATTCTGTAAAGTCCCCAGCTGCTCCCCATCCTCGTCCTCATGGTCTGAGCATGTTTTAAGGGAGTGCTGAGTGTCCCCCCCAATGCCACCTCTCATCACTGCCCCTCCTTTTCCTGATGAAGCACCCGCCAACTTCGGTGTCATCCAAAACTTCAGTTTAGTTGGGAATCATCAGAGACCCTCGCTGTCAGTGGCAGCGACCTTCCGCCGCACCGAGGCCAGCATCTCTGCCCCTCTGGGAGTGACCCACAGCAGAGCCTGGAGATGATTCTGCTGCCTCTGTCGGGAGCAGATGTCAGTGGGCCTTAGCATGCTCTGTCCGGCTGTGCCCACATTGTCCACAGACTTCAGCACCCCTCTCAGAAAACCTGGCACCGGCCTTCCTGGTTTAGGAAGGGCTTTGCCTGGGCACCATGGCACCTCAGACTTAAGGAGAAATGTAGGTATCTTTTGCTCATTGGGCCCCTCATTGGTAAGACCAAGATAAGGCCAGGAACTACCAGCCCACCTCAGAGGGTTATGGGTAAGGATACAAAAGAGAACCATAGACGTTACAACTAGGTTGAAATGACTGTGGTACCCAAAATCATCTGACCCCACATCTGTAGGTGTGTGTGTGCATGCACGCCTGCATGCTGTTCCAGCGCTCTTCTGAATGTGGCGGGCCACAAGAGCCAGACGATGAGCAGCCTCTAGGTGGCAGAGCCCCTCCAGCCCACATGGGGTCTCTGGCCCGGTCACCAGGCCCTGCATTGTCATGCCACTCCCTGGATGGCCTGGGAAATGGTCGGGGGACTTTCATCTGCAGGCTGGGAGTTGAGCTCCTCAAAACCACAGCACAAGCAGAAGCCCCACCCTGTGTGCTAAATACAATGCGGGCTGTTTCTTTGTTTCCACACTCAATGAAAAGCTTCCCAGGGAGGAGGCAGCCTGTTTGCCCTGTGCACATGTCCATGGCAGCAGTGAAAGAAAACCAGAGGTTTCACATTTCTAAAGTTCTCTAAACAATCCTAACTCACTTAAAAGAAATAAATAAAGCCAAGTGCTTAAACACACAAACTAAAAAGAAAAAGCAGAGTGATTAAAAGCCAAGAACATGAAAGGTTATTTGCCTAAATGTTGGCCCAGCAGGATTATCATTGTATATCGGATTTTATTTTTCTCTGGCGTGGACCCGATTCCGACACTCTGACTTTAAATCCAGTGGTGACTCAGTGATCTGGCGCCCTCTCGTGGCTCATCCTTGCACACAAGTACTTGAAGCTACTTCACACAGTCTGAAATCTGAGCTAGAAAGTCCCCAGGTAAAACAACTGTAGCAAGAGGGGCTGAAAGGCATGGATTAACTGGGTAGAAGGACACAAAATTTCTGCTGTGAAGGAGAAATTAGTTGAAGGAATCGTTTTACAGCACAATGACTACAAGAAGTAACAAAGTAATCATCTACTTGAAGTTGCCCATAGGTTTAAAATGTGCTCACCACAAATACAAATTGATAAGCATGTAAAACAATACCTGTGGGTCAGCAGGATTTAGTCACTTCACACTGGATGCCAAAATGTCATTTTGTACACCAGACAAATGCACAATTTTTGTTAGTTTGGGGGGCAAATGAAGAAAGAAAAATTACAAGCACAATACTATTAGCCATCCAGCTACTAGTCCTAGTAGGGCACAGACTTGGGATAAGTGAGCTAACAAAATCCAAGTCTTTACAACCATTGAATCACAGGTCTTCGTTCCCCCTGCAGCTGGTGGCCCCACCTTCTAAATTCCTGTTCTGCTGAGTGCGCTCCAAACAGCAGTGCTTCCTGCCTCCTCCCACCCCATTTCTTGCCTCTGCTGGTCTTCATAGTGTCTTCTAATGTAAGAAAAAAAGAAAGTAGCTCTTCTTCCTCCTCCCGGACATTTGGCTCTGTGTGGTTACTTGGTGTGAGGGAAAGTCTCCTGCCTCTGAAACAATTTGTCACTTGGGATCGCTGACAAAAGAGTTTGGCCCAACCCTTTGTCACACTAAGCCCCAGCGCCTCAGAGAACCCTCTAAAAAGGCCCTGTTTTTCCTAAATGTCTCTCTGTCCCTCTCTGTCTCTCCATCTCTGTCTCTCTCTCTCTTTCTGCTTTTTCCCTCTGTAATAACTCAGACTTACTGTAAACAATTTGGAATATAAAAGCCTCCTAAGAAAATATAAAAGTCATGTAAATTCCACCGCCCACAGACAACTACTCCTAATATTTCTATATATTTCTTTCATGCTTCCCCCTGGGTGCATACTTTTGCGAAATAGAACGTTCGAGGAGATATCTAACATTTATCATATTTCCCCTCGACATTAAATAGGAAGCATTTTCTCTTTGTCATTAGATATCATGGAACACCCAAGTCTACGAAAGAAGTAATTGAATAATATTCCAGCAGGTGGCATACTGCTGACATTGGGGCCATTCCAAATTTAATACATTTTTCAATAAGTCCTAAAACTGCATGCGGTAGAGTTTCTAGTGGTAGAGAATGTGCCTAAAGATTTCCACTGATGGTCTTTTTTATTGTTGTTTTTTAATTTCTGTTGTATTCATTAGTATATATGCTTGTAATTAGGTTGCAGCAAGACTGTGCAAAGAATCATAACGTATAATGATTACATTCATCTTGAACATCATCTTGAGCATCGGTACCTGTGCATGACGCACTTTAATTCTTTTTACTTCCCCTTCTCTCTCCCCTTTACCTCCTCCCTCCTTCTTCATCCAATTCTCATTTGCAAAAATCCATGACCTAGGCCTCCCCTACATCCTAGAGACGTACAGGTAGGAGCCGGAGATGGCTGGCTGGCGGAGTCAGGCTGGCTGAGATATCCCAGCCCCACCCAGCATCACTGACCTCAGATTAGCCAGTTCCCAGGGAAGAATTTTTGAGCCAGTTACAAAGGAAGCCTCCTCTTTTCTAAGACATCAAATCCAGGGCTGTTGGATAAAACAGGGCTGTGATCTCACCACATCCTCACAGTCCCTCCTACCTGCCAAGAGAGAAATGTACAAGGACATACCCTTTGTCCCCAACACGACATCCGTGGCTGGGTCAGCGTGGCCCCAACTTGTGGACCATCTCCTGGCTAGATGTCACCATTTGCTGCTGCCCTGCGGCCCTTCCAGAATCGCAGCATCCCTGTCCCCTGTGGTTCTGTGATCGATGCTGCGTCAGTAGAACACCAGAACACAGAGGAGTCCACCTGTCCACATCGATGGCAAAGAGACTCTTCAGTGTCTCACAAATTGAGTTTCTGGTTCAGACCCCACAGGCTTTCTGATCTTTTCTTCATGGGTGCCTGACTTCATCTTTGTGCAAGTTCTAGTCTAGGGCTCAAGTCTTTCTCCCTTGTGCTCCCAACCACCCCAGGATAATGACGAGCAACTCCAAGACTCACCCCTGCCTGTGCCTGGTAGCTTCTGCAACATTTGTATACAAGAAAAATGTCAAAATTACCTTTCCTGGTTTTTTAAAGTGACTTTACAGGTACATTTTATACATTACAATCATATTCCACATTGAGAGTTTGTATCTGGACGTGACACATCTTCTCCCTTTTCCCCATTTCCCTGCCCTCCCTTTAACACCCACCCCTATATACACAGCTTTGCTTCCCCTTGTTAAGGTCACATTTTCTCTTTCCCTTCTTTACTTTCCCTTATCTGCCCTTTCCCTTTTCCTTTAACATGTTTTCTTCCTATTTCACACTACCTAGCATATACTTTGGCCTTCACTTACACCACCTTCCCTGTTTAAAAGCTCCTGGTAGTAGGGAGGGAAGTCCAGAGGTCAGGCTTTACAGGGGCCTTCGTCTGCTTTTCTTGTTCTGTCGTGTTCTGAGTCTCCCAGGGCCTCACTGTTCCCCAAAGCAAACCCCCTTCCTTCCACACTGATGGCTGCCTGCCTGGAATTCACATCCCATCTTAGGCTCCTGTGTCCCACAGATGCCAACCTCCCTGCTTCGCAGAGATGGGCCAATAACTGAATAGCTCAAAAAGATTACAAACCATGGCGCTTTACGAGTGATAAGGGCCTCTATGTGTAACCACCAGGAACGCTGCTGTTGCCTTGTTTTTTTTTGCAAAGACAAACTAAACAACGAAAACCAACCTACTGGTGTCCTGGGAGATACAGAGAAAAAATCCATAAAAGGGATACACACCACTAAACCGACCTCTAAAGATGAAGAGAAAAGTTCACTAAATGTCATTAAACATGGGAGAAACCCGCCCTGTCTCAGCCGAAGCCGGCAAGAGACAGCGGGCTAGGCTGCTGTCCAGAGATGGGCGAAAGAGGTGGGACTCTCTCTAGGCTGGGTTCTGAGGACTGAACTCCTGACCTAGAAAGAGAGCCTCACGGAGATGACGCTGCCTGCTGTCTGCACGTTCTAGAAGGTGCCACAGAGAACTCTGGTCTCTGTGGACTCCGGTCTCTCCAGAGGCTGCAGCCTCCACTACTTCGGAACCTCCACTGAGTGTCTTCCCAGCTCTTTCTGCCTGTGACTTAGGACATAAGCTTCATGAGCATAAGTTTTAGATACTTCCTGAAAGATGCCCTGCAGTCAGCGTTCTGCACCTGGAACATGGCGACTGTCAGAGGCATACACCACCTGGCACGTGGCTCCGCCCTTCCATCCAGGACTGCACCAGGGGAGCAAGACACCGCACTGAATATATTTTCTACAAGGTTCTGCGATGAACAGAAGCTACTTGTTTACCTACAAGTCTCATCCTATTCTTCCCCCCTCAGAAACCTGCAAGCTGTAAGTTGAGCAAAGTGATCCGTGAGCTGGCCCAGCAGCCCAGGGAGCTCCACGGCTGATGGATGGTCGTGGGCTTAGAGCTTTTCATTTGACTCCTTCTTGGCTCCCCTCTCATGATCTGTCTTGGGGACTCTGTGCTGAGATGGATTGGCTGGTATGCATAAGTGCCTTTTATTCCAGAGGGCCATACGTACTCTGTCCACAGCGCAACGGCTCCTGTGGGAATTCCAGCCCCTTGATCATTAATATCAAAATTCAATGGTTCTTAATCTGTTGCCTATTGAAATAACTTTCCATTAACTTCATTGCTCCTTAACCTAGTGGCCCCTGAAATGACTTCCCATTAAAGACAGAGGGGCGATGGTTGGAGTCTGAACCAATGGAAAGAATCACGTGTCCACATGTGGATACGCATGCACCGGGTACCCTCAGGGCTGTCTGCTGTCTCCACTCTGGGTCACCCTGACTAGTGTCACCCACACTTCTGGGAGCTGAGGTGGTGACAGGCAGAGAAGGAGCACAAAGGGCCCTCCCTTCTGGGGCAGCAGAATCACGGTGGTCATCTGCGGATGAGCTCAGAGGTGCTCAGGTTGCACCATTCCCTAGATTTATGGCAAACAACTCTCCGGTCTTCAGTCGCCTTTGTATTCAGCCCACCCCACTGCACTGCCTTTTAAAACTTTTTTTCTATATTTTTACTACATGTTTACAGTACACAATCCTTCTACTCCTTGTGCAGAGTCAGTACGTATGCATAACACACCCTCATTCTTTTCTTCATCCTCTTTCCCTTCCTCTCCTCACCTCTTCTGCCATCTCTTAGTCCCCTTCCCATTTGCAAAATATCTATGCATTTCTTATTCTCTATCTTTTCTTTCTCTTTATATTTTGCCTTTCTCACAGAAGAAAAACCATGCAATATATAACTTGTGCATCTAATTTATTTCCTTTGACAGTTTGGTCTCAAGGTGCATCCATTCTCCTGCGACAGAGTTAAGTTTATCCCTCTTTAAGGCAGAGTAATACTCCATTGTGTATTAATACTGCATCTTCTTTATCCACTCATGTACTGATGGACATCTAGGCCACTTCCAAGATGTCGCTGTTATGACTATGCCGCACTGGTTTTTCAACTTCTTTAACAGTGGCTTTTAGTTGGCTCTCTTTTATTTACTTCAATTCATTTCAAAAAGAATGTCTGTAACACTAGCTTTATGGACATCCACATTTCCATAAATAGAAGATAAATAAATCAAAAGGAAGTGGAGGGCAAGTGGAAAAACTCATGCAGTGACTGAATGCAGTGTCCCCATCAGAGCTTCAGGCCCCAACTGAGGCCTTTGCCCGCTGCCTTCAGTCAGGAAAGCTGTGCTTTCCTGCCTGGCTTAGTTTGCATGGCTCCCGTTCAAGAAGTACTACCCCATACACAGATGTAGAAACCAAGGCTCAGAAGGACTGACAAGTACCACATCCGCAGTCACACAAGGTCAACGAGACATCGCCTGCAGGGGTCACCTGGATATTTGTCTGCCCCACCAGGCACCCTGATTGTAGAGTCGGAGACACTTTGAGACTCTTCTGCCTCTGTCTTTTTCGAAGTGGGAAAGTAAAGTTTGGAGATGCTGAATAACCTGCCCAAGGCCTCTCTGCCCACCTGGCCAGAGCGGGAGGGAGAAACCCTTCTCCGTGCCCTTTCAGCCCACTGGGGTGCCACTCGGGTGGCCTGGGCAGACTGTGGGCATCCTCCTTTCTCAGCAGGCCTCTGAAATCCTTCCTCGTTGACCTTTCTTTAAAATGCTAATCTGAGTCTTGGAGGCTCCTGGGGTCTTTTGCACCGCTGGACCCCAGTGCCAGGTGGGTCCTACAGGGGTGTCAGCAGGGCACCAGGAGAGTCCTCAGGCTGACAAAGCAGCAAGTGGGACTCACTCCCAGGATGCCTGGGACTCTGGGACAGGGGAGCAGGGAGAGGCCTCTGACCGGGTCTTTGAACTCAGAGGAGCACCTGGCAGCTGGGGATTTTGAGGAAGCTCTGTGGGCTGCACCCTGCGGTGATGGCTGGGCCTTTCCAGGCTCAGGGAGGAGCACAGGGAAGCAGGGAGAGGCAGGGGTGTTGGGCTGCACCTTCACAAATCAGGAAGGCATGGGAGGGCCTTGGACATCACAGGAACGCAGATGTGGAGAAAGAAGAGCAGAGATCCCAGGGAATGCGGAGGGAAGGGGGTGCTTACGTGCCTCCCCCACAGAACACAGACCGCTGATACTCCCTCAGAGGGACTTCCAAACCCAGTGTGGCGGCACACAGCAGTCCTGGCACTGGGAGGCTGAAGCAGGAAGATCATAAGTTTCAGCCCAGGTTGGGCAACTTGGTGACTTAGCAAGACCCTGTCTCAAAATAAAAAGCTCAGTCCTCAGTACCAGAATGGGGAGAGGGCTCAAAAGTTTCAGTACAAAACAAGCAGTTTCTCTTATAAAGGAAACACTCAGCCTCTCGAGGGCAAATTCCTAGCAAGTGAGCACACGTACACACACACACACACACACACACACACACACACACACACACACACTAGCTATCTCCTGAACTGGAAGTGTGCTTGTAGGGCACATGGCTGGGAGCCCCTGAGACATGTGTAGCCCAGTCCTAGGACCTGGTAGTACATGCCTGTAGCCCCAGCACTCAGGACGCTGAGGCAGGAGGATTGTCAGGCCACCTTGAACTATATAGTCAGACCCTGTATCAAAAAGCCAAACACAGAAAGAGAGAAAAAAAACATTATCTACAAATGCCACCCAGGCTGGGGAGTGCAAATGTCTAGCCAGGCCCCCTGTTAGCATCTGTGTCCTGCAGTGCGCCAAGGCCCACAGAAACCACACCCTCCTACCCTGGCCAGGGTAAATGACAGGGACACTGGTCTCCCCAGTGAGGGACATGCTTTAAAGCCAAGGGCAGAGTCAGGAGCACAGTGTCTCCGTGTGACACGCCTGTTCTGCTTCTCAGCTGCTGGGTCCTGTTCTACAAAGGAAAAACGATGATTTATTCATTAGGACCACATTTCTTCAGCACCCACCACACACCCTGTGCTTTGTGCTGCAGACACTTCCCATAAGCGGGGTCCTCCCGCAGGGCCCCTCACAAGGGGCCCCGTGAAAATCCACATCTAACACAGTGAGTGACTTTAATTTCAGTTCTGCCCTCCGGGCTGGGGGTGAGTCCGGTTTCTTGGTTCTCTGAGTTTCAATTTCCTCTTCTTTGTAGTAGGGAGAAGAAAATCGCCTCCTCTGGGATCTGTCACGAGGATGAGACAGGAATCCAGAGGAGGCCCTGGGTTAACACAGCACCCGGTGAGGCCTGGCCTCCCTTCTGCTTCGCGCTGGAGTCCAGGGTAGGACGAGGTCATGCAGGCCGCAGCCCAGACCCTCTGGTCTGTGCTGTTCTCCGTTCACGGGCTCCATGACTGGCTCCGGCACAGATGGATAACTCCGTCCTCTCCTCCCTTGTCCAGAACCTTTCTGCGTTTCTCCTCTCCTGCCCCAGCCCCTTCTCTCAGGTCTCAACAATGAAAATCTTAGACTCAAAAGCAAAGGGCTTAGAGGAAACATGGTAGAGAAATGCTAGAGTTAATGTCTTTTGTGAGCTGTCTGTGTTATTAACGAAGAGTGCTGAGCATGTAACATGCCATGAAAATAGATCAATCCCCACTAACAGAAGGGGAGAAGAGATAAATTCTCAGCTAAAGATGAAAAAGATTCCCAAAGATAAAGCCCAACTAAATACCAACTTGCAATCCAAAATTTCACAAACCCATGGGGGAAATACTCATATCATAAATAAATGTCCATGGGTGGAAAGGAAGGTTGGCAAAGGCACACCTATAATCCCAGCACTCTAGGAGGCTGAAGCAGGAGAATCACAAGTTGAGTCCAGTCTTCACAACAAAGTAACTTAGTGAGACCCGTCTCAAAATAAAAAATAAAATAATGGCTGGGAATGTAGCTCTGGGTAAAGGCTCTGAGTTCAATCACAGGCACCGGAAAAAAAGACAGCTTAGAACTTGAGTTAAATGAATAACATATTAAAGGCCACAAAATTAGTAAGTGTGAAATTACTAAAGACAAAAATAAGAAGAATACAGAAAGCCAAAGGGTGTTTATGGAAGTTTTTTTATAGACCAGAGAGTAGGACAGAGACTGGACTCCACTGGACTTCACTATTACACACATGAAAATACATGTTGCAGATGTGCTTAGAACTCAGGCCATGGGAAGAAAATGATAGGAACAAGAACACTCACGTGGCCAGAAGGAGAGATGCAAGGACCTACAGATCTCGTGAGAACCCCAGGACACGGACACAGAGAAAGGCGCAACGCAGCAATCATCAACCCAGGATCTGAAAGCCGAAAAGGAGGAGTCCACGGGTTCTAGGTGCACAAGCTTTCAGCAAAATAAATACAACTTTGCGGAGAGACTGTCGTTCACAAGAATGCAAAAACTCCCTAGAAAAGAGAGAAGAATGGACAGCCAACTTGTCCACAGCCGTGACTGGAACAAGGAGAAGTGGAACCCACTTTCTTCAAAGGACTAAACAAAAACTACTGGCAACCTCGATGTCCATGCTGAGCTCCACCGTGAGACCAGCATGGGTCGCAATCAAGTGTCTTGAGACAAGTAAAAAAGAAAACCTGTCACCCACAGAGTCACCCTGAAAGGGTATCCCCCCCATGGGTCCACCTTCAGGGGAAAGGGGCCGAGCCCGGAGGGGTAACCAAGAAAAGTGAAGGAAGTGGAAAAGAGGAGCCTGAGAGGCTGGGAAAAGATGTACCAGATAAATTTGGTTGTTTTCGTTGATTTAAGTGATATGTTTAATACATACATTTTGATCACGTTCAACATTGAGAATTTGTACCTATACGTGACACATCTTCATTTTCATTCTTTCCCATTCTCCTGCCCTCCCTACAACCCCCCACCCCCTATATACATAAGCTTTGTTTCCTTTTTTCTTTTTTACTCTCAACTTTTTCTGTCCCTTCTTTACTTTCTCACACTCACCCTTTCCCTTTTCCTTTTGCATATGTTCTTCCTATTTCTCATTACCTATCATACATTTTGGCATTCATTTACACCTTCAGTTTTTCATACCAGAGAATCGATATGGTTCTGACACATCTGTGTCCTATTTATTTCACTTATGAGTATGTCATCAAGGTACATCCATTTAAGTATAAGTGGCTCAAACTTATTCTTTATGGTTGA
Organism: Petromus typicus; assembly: GCA_004026965.1. Taxonomy (NCBI): domain Eukaryota; kingdom Metazoa; phylum Chordata; class Mammalia; order Rodentia; family Petromuridae; genus Petromus; species Petromus typicus. The sequence goes on along the minus strand of PVIR01003405.1, from coordinate 42,907 downwards.
GTAATTTTCCATTTTATTTTTTTTTAAAAAAACACATCCTCTTTATTCAGTACCCCATTGATGGGCATTTGAGTACCAGATAAATTTTAACCAGAAGAAAGCAGTTTCAGCATCTGAACAGATGAAACAGACTTAAAGGACAAGTGACGCTGAGCCCGGGACAGAAGCAGGTGGGAAGGAGGACTCAGAGGACTCACAGGGAGCAGAGGGGACTTTGCAGCCTGAGGCGAGATGGAAATTTGCATCTCACAAACTTGGGCAGCTCAAGTCCAAGTAGAGCTGAAACAGAGATTCTCAGGTGGGGTAACATTGTGTCAGTCTCTGAGTGTGACTGTTGGGACATCACTGTTCTGTCTATAGTTAACTATTCTATCAATAGCTGAATCCACAGAACATGGGTTCCAGGACCGCCCAGGATACCAAGATCAAGGCCATTATATAAAATGGTACCACACTCCTCCCCTGTGTACTTTAAGTCACCTTCACTGTGCTCATAACACCTGATGCAACCCCAGTGCTGTGTAAAGTTGTCATGCTATCCTGTTTATGGGACAATGATATGGAAAAACATCTGTACATGTTGCATTTTGATCAATGTTATCAATCCACAGCTCGTTGAATCTGCAGATGGGGAATCCAGGGATATGGAAGGCCAACTGTGCATTTTGCTTCCAGTTCAAATACATTTCACAATGAGGCACTGCGTTACTTTGTACAGTTTTGTTATACAGAGCAGAAACTCATGGTCTGGGAATATATGTCAGCTGTAGACCGCTTGTCCAGCATGCACAAGGCCCTGGGTTCTATCCCCAGTGCAACAAAAAGGGAAGGAGGGAGGAAGTAAGGAAAGGAGAAGAAAAAGGAAAGAAACAGAAACTCAGTTCAAATCAGTCTGAGTTAAAATCAAGGGTGGAGACAGATCTCCCCATCAAAAATCCCTTTGTAGGCTATAGAGGACAGAGCCTGGGTCACACATCCGCTGCCGAGTCTGCCCTGGTGTGGGAGGACAGGCCACCAATGAATCCAGCTCAGACCAAAAGCAATCCCAGCCTATAGCACAGGGTTTTAACTCCCCTAACCAGTGCCTCATGATCAGTGGAGGGAAAGGCACTTCCCTAAACAGAAGAGACAGACAAAACAACCCATTCCAATGATCTTCATGTTACATATGAGGTCTCTGAGACCCAGAAACCAGGGGACCTGTCTGAAGGCCCCAGGCTCTGTACGTGACAAAGCTAATAGGGAACAGGCTTTTTTCTTCTTCTTAAAGAGCTGCACATTTTCTTTTTCTTTTTTTTAATCTTTATTGGTACATTACATATATGCATCATGATTGCACTCCATCATGGGGATTTGTACCAGTATAAGACACAACTTAATTCTCATTTTTTCCCATAGCCCTACCCACCCTACCACCTCCCCATATACATAAAATTTGTTTCCTTACTTTTTTGTTATAATCTCATTATTTTTCCCCCTTCATCCTATTTTACTTTGAGCATCTTCTATTTCACAATATATAACATACAATTCTAGGACTCATTTACATCTTTAATTTCTCATACCAGAGAAAAGATGCGATATGTACCTATCTGTGACCTATTTATTTCACTTATGAGGATATCCTCAAGCTATGTCCATCTAAGTATAAATGATTCAAACTTATTATTTTTATGGCAGAGTAATACTCCATTCTGTAGAAGAGCTACAGCTTTTTTATCCAGTCTCCAGTTGATAGACACTTGGGTTGTTTCCAAGATGTAGCAATCACAAATCGGGCTACTATAAACATGGGTGGAGCTGCACATTTTCTTCAAACAGACCCAGAAATTCACAGAGTAAGTTCTCAAAATGGATGCAAATTAACGATATTAATGTACTTATACAGAAACAATTGACTATTTTCTTCTTAGGCATTAAAAGTGTTGGAACAAGGAATCTGACCGTCAACCACCACACAGCTCAAGCAACCCCCACGCCCCAGACACCAACGAACGTGGCATTGCTACTGACTTTCCTCTGAAGAACCTCTTTGCTTTGATCATTCATATTGTGCAGTCAACCTTAAAACATCTCCCATCGTTCTGTACCCAGCGCCTCCCTGTCTTCCCCAGCACACCCAGCTGATCCACCAGTGGGTCTTTCCACAGTGTCTCCAGACAATCCAGCTAGAGTGATCACTCTTAACAATTTTTAACTCTCAGACCCATTTGTAAAGTTGAAAGACTTATGGGCTCCTACTCCAAAGGGAAGAAAAATCAATGCCAACTTGCTCCTCTCTGCAAAACTGTTGCCACTTTTGCTGATCCCAATAAACAACCTGGGACTTGAGGACTGGGTCTCTGAGAGTAGGGTAGAACTTAGTACCCGAAGAGGTGAAAAGACAATTCGTGTGCCCGCAGGTGACAGCCCCCCAGGGAGCCTCCTCCAGCCCACAGGCTACTCTTGGCTGTGTCCATCCCATTCAGGACTGGGTTCTAGATGCTGAGCACCCACTGGTGCTGGGTACTGTGCTGGGTTTCGGGGATATTCAGCAGATTGAGACGCTGCTTTGGATCCCCAGGGAGGTCAAAACAGACCCACAAGCTGCAGTTGCCCCAACATTATCAGCATCAAGGCTCGGCGACGTGCAGGTGACAGAATTGAGGGAAGGTTGCCAGGAGAGAGAGTCTCGGTAGAGAGGAGCTCGGGAGATATTCAGCAAAGAACTGGAGAGGAGGAGAAGCACCCGTGGTGGTAGGAACACGCGCAAGGGCCCAATGGACTCTCGAGGGACAGAAGCAGGAACACCACTAGAGCCACGGTTCGCAGTCAGGGTGATTTTGCCTCCCGCTTCTCAGCCCCCACCAGGATCATTTGTCAAAGTCTGGAGATAATCCACGGCTGCCACATTTTACTATGAAGGGAGATGTTGATGCTGGTGTCTAGTGGGCAGAAAGCAGGATCGCTGCTAAATATTCCTCCGTGCACAATAAACATCCCTTACAACAAAGAGTGACCTGGGCACGAGAGTGAAATGGGAAGGGGGGAGTGGACCATGTGGGGAGAACTGCTCCCCGTATCCTCGGGCTGAAGCAGTGACCCCAGGGCTGCACCACACCAACAGGTTGGCTGTCATAGAGGCGAAGGACACAGAGGAGTCCTCAGGGCCAGCTTCCAGTCTATGTCCCTCCATCAGTGTGCCTGCTGACTAGGGCTCCCTGCTCACACGAACCCGGGGGCCTCATCAGAGTGACTTGCACGTCCATCCCAGGGATCCACAGATCACCCTGGGGAACGTCACCATTTGGTTTGTCTGGTTAGCAGGCAGGAAGGAGAAATTGGAGCTGCTACCATGTGCCACATTGTTACCAGAGACTTTCACCAAGGACCGGCAAATTTTCTCTGTGATCTCAGAACATTTTCTGAGGAAGGATCAAACCCCAGGGGTAAGCACATCTCGACAGCCATTTCCCCTAGGAAATGGAAGGAATATCAGAGCGAACGCCTGAGGGAATTTGGCTGGGAAGCAGCCTGGGAATCTTCCAAGCAAGATCAAGAATTCAATCATAAGACCTGCATCTTGCTGTGGGGTTTGCTGAAAGTTGTTCTGGGAAAGAGGTGGTACAGACCCCACCACCAGTGCCTCATGGATCTCGCTGACGGACAGCGGCTGGAGCAGGTCTGAGATCAACAGGAGAATCTAGCTTCTGAGCTTCTGACACAAGCTCTCACAGAGACCTCAGGTAGACCCGCCTGGCTGGAGAAAATTATTTACCAGACCTGACTCTTCCCATCACAGCACGTGTTATTAGGATCTATAATGAGAAATACATACTGGCCTTCCTGAGTTGCTGAGCACACATTTCCAAAGGCCTTTGGAATCCCCAAAGTGAGGCAGTTTTTTATGCTAATGAAATGACTAATGGCTGGGGACTCCTGAACAGCTTCAGAATGAGAACAGGTTTTCAGGAGAACCAACCACGCCCTCTGGGGAGCAGAGAGTAGCTCAAGGCTGGCTAGCAATTCAGTCAACCTCGCCGATGTAATGAAGCCCACTGGTTTGGAGAGCTTGCAGGTTGCTGAGCATGTAGAGGTTCCTGGAAAGCACCTGACCCTTCCCCATACCATGTCCATTTCCCATACCTCTCGTTCCTTCTACCCAGCTTTTATCACATCTGCTGTAATATCCTTTCAAAGAAACAGGCTCCTTGAGTTCTGAGAGTGGCCTAGCCAAGTATCAACTCTGAGAAGGGGATGGTGGTGACCTCTGACTTCTAGCCACCAAGTCAGAGGCACAGGTCACAACCTGGAACCATCAACTGATATCTGAAGCAACAGCAAACTTGGAATGACCTGAGCCTTTAGCCTGTGAGACCTGACTCTGACTTAAGGAGGAATAAGGAGTCAGAATTGAACTGAACTCACATACCTAGCTGGAGTCGGGAGTCTGGTCAGGTTAGGGGGGAAATCACACGTGGTTCAGTGAACAGGGGTAAAATATGCTTGTGAACACAGGTGGGAAAACAGATGGTTTTTCCCTATTACAGCTGCCCTTTGTGGAAAGCATCTTTGGTTTTCAGTATATCCATCACAGAGAGGAAAAGCCAGCTCTCCCACAGTGAGCCGCACCAGAAAGAGGTCTCTTCCTCGGTGGAAGAGGAGACGGGGCCGGGAGGACGCTACTCCAGGGCAGCCTGCACGTGCCTTAGGGGATAAACGACCAAACATGTTTGCTTCTTCCTACCTCTACCGCTGCACCCAAACGTGCTAAGCTAGCAGTGGGAAATCCGCTGAGACACGGCAAAACAGGACACAACAAGGCCATTTATCCTGAAACAAACCGGCCTTCACTTTCCACAAGACATCCCATCACTCAGCCTTCCATGAAAGCAACTGCAGGTCAGCCGCTATGCTTGGGGCACAGAGCACCATTAGCTTTAAAAATGTGAAAACCATCACGGGGGAGATACATCGGGGCTCTTCGGAAAAGACTTGTCCCTTCTAGAAATTCTGCTGGCAGTGGCCTGTGCCCAAGGACATTGTGTCTTAGAATTTGGGTCCCCAGCGGCCAGCACTGTTGCTTCTCTACTCGCTCCTAATTCAGGGTCCTCTCTCCAAAGTCGAATGGAGATGAAGTCTGAGACTCTACGTCTGGTCCCTATTTTTAAATATCCTGCAATTTAATTATTTTTATGACCAAATTTTTATTTGGCTGTTGAGCTGCCCCCAGGACCATGTAATTACCTGGCCCATGTAGCCAGCTGGAGCGCAGGGCTCCGAGGTCAGCTAAACACAGGAGAAGGTTTTGTTCTTCATCTGCGCAGCACATTGCCGTCGGAGCCAATTTATTCCTAAATCGTTAACCAGTTTAAAAACCGTGTTCCATAAACATCTTCTTCTGGATCCCGTCCAAGACGGTGGAGCCAGCATGGTCCTGGATGGATATTTCAGGAAGGTCGGGGGTAACCAGAAGGAAGCATCATGCCGAATCATGCACTTAACTGGACAGTGTAGGAAAATTATGACCCAAAATACCTCCCGAAGACAGGATGACCACTTGGTCAGCGGCAGACTGCTGGTGTCAAGGTGATCGGTTTTTCCAAGAATGGCACAGAGAAGATGACTTTGAAAGGGGTGGGTGAGCTTTCCTGGAAATGGCTGTTATGTCCAAGGAGCTTTGGCCAGATAAAAAAATAAACAAAGGTCCCATGTGGGAAATCTGCTATAAGGGAGTAGCATAATGGGAAGCCAAGGTTCATGTGTCTGCAGCCTAGTGGCTCTGGGTTCAAATCCCACCTCCAGGCCTTCTGGAAGGGCAACATTAAATAGTTTTTAACTATTCTCATCGACACTTTCTCTATCTCTAGTGATACCTTAACTGCTTATAAGATTATATAAGAATAAAAGAAGAGAATATATACAAAGTAACATTGCATCTGACACCTACTGAAAAATGATAGCCTAGAGCACAGTCTTTGTGCATGCTATACAAGCACCGTATCCACTGAGCCACATCCTCAGTCAAAGACTAATTCTACTTTGAAGCCCCCCAAGTCTGCCTGCCTTTTGAGAGACACACATCACTGGGCTGGAGAGCAGTGGTTCCTTCCTCTTTGTGTCTTCTCTTCGTTGACCTGAATATCTGATCATTCTTCAACCATCCTTCATGAAACTCAGGTCCTGCACTCTCATCCAGCATTTTGACAGATTGAAACAAAGAGGGAGAAGAGAAAGATGCTCCTGCCCCTGGAGAAAGAGCTGAGACGCAGGTGAGTGGCAGGTGAAATCGAATGGACCCAAGACTGAGCGGACACCATGAGAAATGAGCAACTCCCCAAGCCAGACGTCCTTGGCTCAGCACAGAACGGTGACTCATGTAGACACCAGTGTGGGCCAGAGTTGGCACTGGACCAAGGAATACCAGGGCTTGGTGGGCTCTGTGGATAACTCCTTGGGAAGTTTGATACTTAGTATTCTTTCTGAGGCTCACCTCTCAGTAGATCCATCTAATTTGGGTGGTAGTGGAGATTCATCGGCCCTCCCCAAAACAACCTTATTCCTTTTCAGGTGGAGAGTTAAGCTGCAATATGAAGACTTTGACTCCACGTCCCAGGGGCCAAGTCTCCCTTGTGGTCAGAGCGCTCTCATCTCCCTGTGATAACCCAGTGGTGGTACAGGAGAGAGTAAAGAGGTCGTGCAGTGGTATGAGGAGGGGACATTGAGAATGGCTTCTTCCCTTTCCTGGAAATCCGGCAAAGCCCAAGACTATAAGGGAATATCTTCACCAAGATCTACCACTTGAGAGCAGTTAATTGTAATGATCCTGTTAACCCATTAACCTTGCTAGCGGCCAGCAAGTCCCTGGTGTTGACCTCAATTAGAATATACATATTTCTGCATATCCACGTTTTCAGTCCTATGTGGTTTCATCACTAAATTTTCCAAGCATGCATTCCCTGCCGCAGCTCCGTAACTTAATCTCCCAAGCATCCTCTCACTGTTTTCCGCTAAGAAAAGCCCCATCCATCATTCTTCCTCATCCTGTCCCTCTTTCATCTGAAAACCTCCAAACAGCAGATATGCCATCAACACCCTCTTCTCTGTTAAACCCAGCAGCAATAGCAAGAATAAAAGGAAAGGGAGTCTCTGATACGCACAGCAAAGGCTATGACCACTGGTGTCCTTCCTGAGGGCACTGCCATGGTAACAATGAACACAATGGCAACCCATGGCTCTCCATGCCTCCAGTTTATGGGCACAGAGCCACCAGGAGGTCCCAAGGTACTGGTTGGTACCAACAGTCCCTGGTTATGTCATCTGCCCTGGTGATTTCTGTGTGACAGGAGAGCCCACCACTGAGGCTGGAAGGATTCAATATCACAGTGTATAGATGAAGCTCAAAACCATTTCTGTTTCTTCTCAGCCCCAGCAGAAGGATATGTGTGGCTGCACGTAGCCACCCCCGCCCCTCCCAGGCTGTGGCTTCATGTTCTACCCAGCCAGCTCCTTCCTCACTGACTCTGACCAATTTCCTTTCCCCAGACACCTTCTCTTTTCTTTTTTGAATGATATCAAAAGCCTGAGTTGGCTCTTATGAGTCAATTCCTGCTACTTTTGGTCAAAGTCCACTCCTGTTTGGTTCTCTTCCAAGACAAATTCAAAAGCCACAGGGGGCTGGAAAGCTGCCCTGGTGGAGAATTGCCCAGCAGAACTTCAATTAATTTCTCAGGTTGCCATCAGGACCTCCAGCCTGGTGGGGCCCTGGCTAACATCCTGGGTGGGCGCTGAGGATGCTGGGAAACCTTTGGCCTTTAACGCGAGGAGCAGTTCCCAACTCCAGCTCTCTCTCAATCACCACGGGACAGACAAGGCCTTCATATCCTTCCAGGAAGGAAAGATAAGTGGAGAGGGCAAGACAGGCAAAGTCTCAGCAGCAGAGAGGAAGTGGGGGGAGGCAGGCTCCCAAAGCCTAACAATCCTCCTTCCATGCGTGGCCTCCACCTTCCCCTCACATTCTGATCCTCCACTGTGCTCACCCCATCTTCTCACTTGGGCCCCTCCTCTTCCCCCAACCCTGCAGTGGCTGTAAGTAGACAACCTGGTAGGAGGAGAGACTAAGGAACTTGGGGAGCTACATTTGCGTGCTAGTACATTTTTGTGATTTGTGACTCAATGCTTATGTGGGATGCTAATGGAGAAAACTGGTGTGTTCCCACCTCCAGGCGTAATCTCTGTTCCACTTGGTTGTGAGTTGGGTCACTCTCTTGCCCTGCAGTTCATGCTGCTCCTGTACCTAACACTGCTCACTTCTCTCCTTTGACCCACTCTGTGCACAGAAACCCCCAGGCTCAATGGGATCCAATCAAATGCCATTCAGTAAATACAGCTCATTTACATGACAGTGGGCATGGCATATGATAGACACCAGACACTACCCAGCACACCTTGATCTAGATCTGACTTCCCAGTTTGAAACCCACTGTCACACCAGCATCTTATTCAATGCTTACAGAAACACTCTGGCTGGTGGTCAGGAGGGAAAGGCTCCTCATTGCATTTTTTTTTTTTTTTTTTTTAGATTTTTTGAGACAGGGTCTTGCTTTGTGGTTCAGGCTGGCCCTGAGCTCAGCCTCAAACTCACATCACAGCAGTCCTCCTGCCTCTGCCTCCCGAGTGCTGGGATTACAGGCGTGAGCCACCATGGCCAGCACTGTGGTATGTGGTACTGGTTGCTGCTGGGCATGAGTCTCCACGCCCAGTATGGTATGTGGTGACCGGGGATCAAACCCAGGTCCTTGTGCTTGAAAGACAGGCGCCGGAACCACTGAGCTAACTCCCCAGCCCCCCTCATTGCATTTTTAAGGAGAGACCAGCACAGCAGCAGGGACCTTGAGGTTAGGCACAGATTCTAGCTACAGTCTCCTCTCTGACCTCGACTGTTTCTCATGAGCCGGGACAGGTTGAGGCTTATTTTTTCATCTATATAATGAGACCACAGATACCTACCTCGCAACGTGCTTTGAAGGAACATAGTTAAGGTGCCTAGCAAAGTGTGCAGAATGGAGTGTGAGCTCCCAGATGGCAGCAGTTTTGACGGTGAAGATGACCAGGACGATGACAGAGATGATGGTGGAAGTGATAGGAATGACAACTCTACTAACCAAGACACATTCTGTAGCTTCTATTCTTTCCTACAGTGAATCATAATTAGTATCTTTAAGAAAGACATGACCCAATCACTGTGGAGGATTCCTGACGAACACTTTACTCTGTTCAAGGGTAGTGTGTCCATCCGTGGGACCATGGAGCCAGGACTCTGGACAGGTGTTGTCTGGGCACATGGTCAAAATCTCATTCTCAAAACTCCATCTGACTCGCCGTGTATTCAAGGCCAGGTAATTGTGCCCAGCTGCTGCTCGGGCCCGTGTAATTGACCCCAAATTGCTCTTGGTGGCCTTTCTAGGCAGGAGCTCTTCACAATTAGTCCTTGCAAGGAGATGATGAAAGACGAGTGATTATTTGTGGGATTTACTTGTCAGCAAGAAGATGCAGCTCTGATAGGACGTACAGGGGCCGCGTGTTAATTGCAATCTGCAAGATGCCATCGCGTCTCTTCTCCAGCCACAGCTCATTAGGCGTTCCAGCCTCCGCTCCCTGTCATTACTGCGGGCTTGTTCAGATTTGGAAAGAAAAAGGCCTCTCAGATGAGGACCCACCCTCTGCAGGTGGTCAGCAAACATCTTAATGAGCATAATTTTGCTTTGGATCCAAAGTAGCATATGTATACCTACGAGACCAAACACACTCACACACACACAGGCAAATGCACACACAGATGCAGCCACTCTTAGAACATCTTGTGAAAAATATCCCAATGCTTCTTGATTACATTTCTTCTCCTTCTGTTCTTTTATATTTTTAAACAACTCAGAATTAGCCTTCCAAGTAGAAAAACCAAAATTCTCTGCCACGTATCAAGTGTTTCCTAAGGGTCTGTGTGGGAATAACAGAGAGATAACAGAAGAATACATGTACTCGTATGGATTGTAATTTTGTTAGGGAGAACAGACCACTGCCCACAGAAGAGCAGCCCAAAAAAGGGACCGCAGATAACTTCTAAAAGCTCCTGCAACCCCAGGAGGAGAGACCTTGGAGAAGACGTTGGGCAGAGGAAGAAACAAAGCCTGAGGATGGGGCTGGGTGGAGGGGAATTTCTGAGAAGAAAGGAAAAGGACTAGAAACAGACACCGAAGGATGGGGGTGGACAAAGGAGGACAAGACAGAGGAAGAAGAGGGGGAGGGAGGGAAGAGAAAGATACCTGATAGGAATGAGAAAGGGAAAGTAGGAAACAGGAAGAGAGACGGGACAGGCGTATTGGAAGGACAAGAACAAGAGTCCAGGGAAGAGAGAAACTTGCAAAGCAATAGGCCCCTCAAGAATGATCCTGACGGTCTTATAAACTCCTTGACGGAAAGGGGAGCTCTTTTGGGTTCTCAAGCACATCATAAGGTGATGACAGAAGTTGGCCTAAGTAGCTCTGAAAGTCAACTTGAGGCAGTGTCCCAGTCCCTGGGAACCCTGGGCCTTCAGGGGAGGCTCACTGAGCAAGCTGAGTCTCATGGGAGCAAATTGAGCCTCATGGGATCTTGTTTCTCCTAGACATAAGAGGAAACTGAACGGGAAGAGAAGCAGGTAGGTATGTTTGTGCGTGCGTGCGTGCGTGCGTGTGTATGTGTACGCGCATGCGTACTAGCCTGATGCGTTTGTTGTTTGGGTAGAATGAGGGTTGGGGTAAAGTAGGCTGAGATTAGAGACCAATGATACCCTTGACGTCAGGGAAGTTGGAGAAAACCTGACTCCATTGATCTGGTTTTATAACTTACTACTCTGTCCACCAAATTGGCAGGACCCTTACAATCATGATGATCCTTCACAGGGGTGTTTGTCTGCAGGTACACACCTGTGTGAAACTACCTGTCACCTAATTGAAGGGGACCCTGATTCCTAAGGACAGATGCCATTGCCCTTTCTGTCACTCCCTCGAACATGAGCTGTCTCTTTCTAGCCAAGCCATTTTAGGATCTAGCTGCAGGGGACTGCGCTGGGTCAACTCTGACTCAGGCCCGGCCGGAGGTTTGCAGGGATTAGGCGCAGGCCAGGAGTCAGGGTTTGGTTTCAGAGTGACAGTCATCAGGCTATTGGATCGCACTTTAATAAGGAGCTACTAATGGGGCTGGGGAAAGGAGGCAGCCAGCCCTTTGGAAAGTAATAACCCCTGAAGATTTTCCACTCTGATAGTGACCTTGAGGCGTGTGGCAGAGGGCTGCCACGTGGACAGCTGCTCCACTTTGCTGGTTTAGAGGGGAGTCAGTGACACAGGGAACCTCATGCCCAGGCCAGGGGTGGAGAAAGCCCCTGCTGCAGGCTGCTGCATGTCTTCCTGAACCTGTGAACACTAACATGTTCCCCACACAACCAGAGGGAGGCCCTCCTGCCCAACCTCCTGCATTAGCGACACCTTCTCCACAGATGGTTCTGAAAATTGGGGTCTCGCAGACCTCAGAAATGGCATAGGTGTCTGCAGAGACCGAGGGAGTCCGGCCAATGCGGGGAGGGAAGGGGCCCAGGGAGAGGAGCAGAGGGACCTATAGCTTTATGCAGAGCAGCTCAGCATCAGATTCAGCCTGCGCTCTGCGAGGCAGGTGACAAGCAGCTAAAGCCTCTGAGAGCATCATGGTTCTGCCAAGGTCGGAGTGTCCGGGGAGCGTGGCCTTCAGGGCTGCTGATTCAGACATTACCCTTTTGTGCGGAGCCTGCGTGTGATCCCTCTCGTCTCTCCTCACTGTCAGCCTGAACTCTCTGCCAGGACCTCGTGAACCTGCTGCCTCGGCCTCTTTGCTGTCCCTGTGACCTCGGGAGCCGTTCCCAGGGGCTCCTCCAGTTCTCCCTGAAGAACCCTCCCCAGATTCCCACCCCAGTGAAATCAGAGGGCTGCCAACCTGGGCTTCCTTGCTTGCATTCAGTCATGCATGGCAGTAGGAGCAGGAATTGGCATCCCAGGCTGGAATCCTGGTGCTGAGAATGGTGAGTGGACGACCTGGTGATCTCCACCTTTCTAAGATTCCATTTGGGAGCTCATTAGAGGTAGGCCCTCCTCACTGTGGTGCAGAGTGAATAAACTATGCATGTGCCTGTGGCAGCCAAGAGTTGGACCCGGCACATAGTAGGTGCTGTTATTTCCCTGTCCACAAGTGTACAGACTGGGTCTTTGGGGTCACCCCAGGTGGGTAGAACAGAACTGTATGGGGAGGGCTGCCACCCACCCAGTGATCAGTGCCCCAAGGGTGTGTCACCCTTCAAAGGATCACCAACCAAGAGGACCAGACTTTCTTTCACTGTGTGTGTGTGTGTATGTGTGTGTGAAAGAGAGACTGGGAAATGAACCCTCGGTCTTCACACTGAGCTACATTCCTACTCATATTTTATTTTTTTTATTCTAAGACAGGATCTCACTAATATGCCCAGGTTGGCCTGGAACTTTGGAATCCTCCTGCTTCAGCCTCTCCAAGTGCTGACATTACAGATATGTGCCTATGTACCCAGACCACAGTTACTCTTCACTGTCAACTTGACTGGCTAGAGATGAGCAGGAAGTTTGTAAAGCACACTTCTGGGTGTGTAGGTGGGTCACAGGGGGTGACCCTGGAGACTACATCTGGTCCCTGGGTCCTTTCCCCTGGCTGCTTCCTCTGTTTACTGCTTCCTGGGTGCCATGATAAACTGACCGTGCCCTTCCTCCATGGGGCTTGATGTTTGTTACTTGGCTCCAGCCTATCATGGGTGAGACCATGAGCCAAAATACACTTTTTCTGTAAGCTGTGGGTGTTGGATATTTTATTCCTGAAACCAAAAGTGACTAATGCAGCTCAGTGTGCCAGAGCTGAGTCACTGTCCCCCTGGGGCTCTGAGCCACGCTGAGAAAAGGGCAGTCTGCTACCCGTTCCAGTCCTGCACCCACTGCCGCCCATCCAGGCCATGCATGCTCCCAGACTCCACATACCCGCCCTGTGCTGGTGGGGACAAAGCCAGGAGTCTCTCTCATTCATCCTGACTTTAAAAAGAGCAACATTTCATTATCAAAAATGGAAACTCTTCAGGGCTAAGTCAGCATGGATGCCCATTTCACAGAGCCAAGAGGATGCAGTGGACCCCCTAGCGTTTAGGAGCTAGCCATCTTGAGCCTGTCGCCTAACCTCCCTGAACCTCCTCTCTCATCTGTGTAAAAGGAGAAAGAAGAGGGTTTCCATGTGAGGGTGAAGTAGATAAAAAAGCCTGTTGGCAGGAAGTACCGCAGCTACCGGAAGAAGAGCGTGCCTCCTAGTGGGTGGTCTGGGGGCATCTGTGACAGCGTAGGTCCCCCGAACAGGTATCGCCTGTTTTTCCTCCATGAGGGCAGGGCAACCGGCTGGAGGGAAACTGCAGACAATAAAGGGACACGTCTCCCCCTGGAAGAGCATCCATTCCAGCAGTGGGGGCAGACATTGGCTGTATCAGGATGCAGAATTTGTGTTAGGAGCAGAAACGGCCATCCCTCTGCGTCCATGGGGGATGGGTTTCCATGGATACCAAAATCCCAGAATGCTCAAGGCTCTTATATACAGCGGCCTAATATTTGCGTAGAACCTACTCACATCCTCTCATGTACTTTAAATCTAGATTGCTTCTGGGATCTAATCCAATACAAAGGCTACACGATGAGTCGTTGGACTGTATTGTTTAAAGAACAGTGAAAGTTTAAAAGTCTGCACACGTTCACGTGCAATTTGGTGTCTCTTTTCCAGCTGGTCTATTTTAGACCAATTTTTGGTCTGTTTTGCAGTTGGTTGAAATTGGACCCAGGTACAGAAGGCCAGTGCACGCTGGTGAGGGACAGTGATGGGGCAGCAGCTAGAGGGACTGCTGCCCAGGGGGCTCTGGCTGCCTCACATCACTGTTCCCCCAGAAGCCTCCCCAGCGAGCATCCCTGCATCCCCCGACAGAGCTCGGCAGCCTCCAGCGCTGCCCACAGGCCCTCAAATAACCCCAGCGTGCAGGAAGTTACCAGCGACCACCGGAGCCTTGCTCTGTATACACAAACCAAGGCAGTTAGGTAAGGAGAAGAGGAGGAGGTAAATGTATGACAAAGGAGGAAAGGAATTTAATGTGATTTGCAGATGATTCGATTAGATATCTAAATCTGCTCAGAAACTTAGAAGCAAAAAGAGAAATGGATCGGATAGCTTCTTAGCCAGACAAGAGCTGATTCAGAGAATGGATGAATGGAAGGAAAGTTGCCATTTTTAATAAGAATACAAAAGATGAAACACTCCAAAATAAACCTCACAAGGACTGTGTAGGATCTCTATTTTTAAAAAAACTTTAAACCTCTACTGAAGAAGTTTTATAATGCTGAAACCATTATGACACTTGAATACATTAAGAGGCACACATTCCTAAATATAAAATGTTATGTTCCCAGAATTTCGGGTTTCCTCACTCAAATCAATCCCAGTTAAAGTGTCAGCGGTCCACTTGACTAAACAAACTTACTCTAACATTTATCTATAAAAATCAAAAACAACGGAGAGAACCAAACAGGATGAGTGAACACAAAGATGGACATTTTCTCCAGGTACTTTAGTATACTCATCCTAAGATAAACTAGGTACAACTCTTAAAGACAAGTCCTCAATAAATCAGTGCTTGCTGTTATTCCCTTATCCCCTTGCCCCACTCCTTCCCCTGCTCCCGCGGAGCCTTTCAAACTGCAAAGGTTAACTGGCCCTCAGGACCTCTCCACCAGACAAGCTGGCTGCTAATTAGCAGATGTTCCTGGAGTTCTGGACTGGGGGAAGGCAGAGCTTTTTGCTTAGATCCTGTCAGGAGAGGCATTCCATAACCTCCTGCCACCTGGTACCACAGAAAGAATCCCATCTCTAAAGTGCTCAGCAGGGGTCTGGCGTGGTTCTCTAGCTGTCATATTTTTGTATGCATAAATATGAGCTCAATAAGTCCCTTCCACCTCGCTGGGCCTCAGTTTCCCCTGTGTGCACAATGAGAGGGTTGGACTAGACACGATCTTGTTATGGTTTGTGTCTAGATGCTTGCCCCAAGCCCATGTGGTCATAGGGTTTCTTTCTCAGAGGTGGCTAAAGCTGGCATGGGTGATGCTGGGATTCAGGCATGTGATGATCCACCCACCACACACCAGTGATTGGTCTGGTACCACCCTAATCCCCATAACTGGATGGGACAAAAGGGGCAGAAAAACTCTGTTAAGGGCCCTCGTTGTTTTGCCACTGTGCCCCTGTTTCTTTGGCTGCTTCTGCCTCCATGAACTGCTCCCCCTCTGCCACGTGGTACCCTGCCCTGGAGCCAGGAGTTTACAGACTGAAACTTCTACAAACTGTGAGCTCAATAAACCTTCTCTTCTCTAACTTTGGATGTTGACTATTTTGTCTCAGCAGCGAGAGACACGTAACTAAGATGGATCTGCTCTCCAATTCAGCCTTCCATTTAGCTGTCACATCCGGTCATGCTGTGTGCACAGACCTGGCGTGGCGAGTAGGTTGGGTAAGGCAGTGACCTGGTCACACCAAATCCAGGATACAAGTCTCCCCTTGGCGTCGTGAATCCACGAGGTATCCATTACCCACCCCTTCGTCACTCAGCAGCTGCCTCAGTTTACAAGTCAGCTGTCACTGTATCCTGGTGCTGGGCTCCAGGGACCTTAGATAGCATGTGATGCTGTCAGGACGCCCTGCCCCCCACCCTGCCTCATCTCACCACGCAGCTCTACGTTGTCTGACATCATCACAGGACCAGCACGGTGCACTGGGATGCTTAAAAGAGACCATATTCTCATCACGCTGGTGATGGCATACTGTCATACTCATTCTTATTGTCAGTTACTGTTAATGCTTTACTGTGTCTGATTTATAAATTGAACTTTGTCTTAGGTGTGTTCATGTAAGAAACATACTATACATAGGGTTTGTTATTATTCAAGCCAGTGGACTGTGAAGGAAGACCTTAGACTATCCTCCTAAGGGAAGGAGATGTAGCTCAAGGGCACCATGCCTGCTTTGAAAGCACAAAGTCCTGAGTTCGATCCCCAGTATCCAAACAACAAAAAGGAAGACTGTGTCCTCCATGGGTGAGGGAGAGGATTTTGTTTATTTGTTGTTGTGTCTTAGGTGAACAGTTTCCACTTTTGTGGTACCTTCCCGCCCCAGCCTTGCTTGTTCTGTTTTGGTCCCCATGCACTTTAGCATCTAAAACCTGCAGCTCTGTCCACTCATTCTGTGCAGCACAGCATCACACAGAGAACCTCCACACATCCCCCTCCCTTCCCACGCAGCAGGTGGGAAAGGCGGGTGTCCCTCTCCACACCCGGTGCTCTGTGTCCTTTGCTGTTGTGGGATTCAAGCGGGGACTCAGGAATCAAAAGTCACTGGTATAATCCTAGGAGTTGAATTAGAGAAAGACAAACCCAATCCACAAGAAGATCCCACTTGGTGAACAACAGGAGTGAAAGGAGAAAAGTTGTCTCAGCCAGGATGTAGAGAGCGTGGGACCCTCAGACATCGCCAGTGGGGGTGGTGGTGGTAAATGGTGCTGCTGCTATGGAAATCAGGCTCAAAAAGTTAAAGGCCAGGCCGGAGAGTTAGCTCAGTGGTTCCAGCACCTGTCTTGCAAGCACCTGTCTTGCAATCGCCCTGGTTCGATTCCCCAGTAACCACATACAATGCTGGGTGTGGAGACTCACGCCCAGCAGCAACCAGCACCACACACCACAGTGCCGGGCGTGGTGGCTCACGCCTGTCATCCCAGCACTTGGGAGGCAGAGGCAGGAGGATTGCTGTGATGTGAGTTGGAGGCTGAGCTCAGGGCCAGCCTAAACCACAAAGCGAGAACCTGTCTCAAAAAACCAAAAAAAAAAAACGTTAAAGGCCAAGGTCACCCACACTGTGACTCACCAGTCCTACCCCTAGGTGTGTATCCAAAAGAAATGGAAGCATCGATTTCCATACCCAGAAATTTATACACAAATGTTCATAGCAGCATTATCCCCAATAGCCAAAAAAGTGCAGACAAATCCAAATGTCCAGAAACCAGGAAATAAATGACTAAAACTTGCTCCAGCCACACAATGGAATATTCTTCTTCAGCCTATAAAGGAACCGAATTTTGATCACAGATGGATCTTGAAAATATCATACTAGGGGAAAGATGCTATGCAGAAAGGCCACACATATGTTTTAATTCCATTTTGATGAACTGTCCAGAAAAGGCCAATCCTTAGGGACAGAGAAAAGACTGGTCTTTTTCTAGAAAGAACTCACCCAAGCACTGCATCTGGTAGAAACGTGATCATCTTATTAAGTCACTCCTTGGGGGAAAAAAACCACGGAATTTTATTTAAATTCACCCTAGATATCCTGTTTAAAAGACTCCTTACACAAACTCTTCTTGTGGAGAGTGGATAATTACCTGCTAATTTACCTCCCGCCTCCTCCGGCCTGGCTTTCACGCAGTGAACTTGCTGCTGGCCAGGTGCTGCTGAACTCCTGCACAGGTGACCTGCTCAGTGGACATCAGCCCCGCTGACCACCTGCCGGTGAAAACACGTCAAAGCGCTTTGCCAAGTTATGCACAAAAGCCCCAAGCGAAACCCGCTCTTCTGACCAACACACTCGCAGTGATAAATAGGCTCCCCGTCACATCTTTCTTTTGAAAGTGCCTCCGAACCAAATTAAATAAAGACAGACTCCATCTCCAGGCCTTGGGACAGAGGCAGACAATAATCTTTTAATGGAATCCTATTCTTCAAACAGACATTTAGCCTAGATGAAGCTCTTCATGGGGCTGGAATGCAGTGGGGAGAGTGGGGAGGAAAGGAAGGCCCCAAAAGACGTTTGGAGGCTGGAGCTCAGCAGCAGACGGGGCCAGCAGGTGTGCCAACCACGACCCCACACTACACGCCTGTGCCCGTGCCAGCAGGTGAAGCTTACCTGAGAAACATTCGGCACGGGAGGAATCCTATGGGTCAAGCTGGCAGGGATATCAGGGCTGCAAAGAATCCCACTTTTCAGTCTGCAAATAAATCCACGTCTTATGGATGGAGGAACACGGAGCTGCCGAGTGAGGCGGCACCCAGGGAACAGGATCCAGGGTGAACTGGCATTGTGGCCACATGGGTGTTTGAGAGAGTCACACCGGAAGAGGCCATCTGCGTCTCCATTCCTGCCCCTTCCAGGTGTGTGAAGAAAGAGCCCTATCTGGAGGGGAACCCTCTCTGGGCAGGCTTCCACTTGGGACTGGGACAACAAGCAGACAAGGGCGTCTAGCTCAACTGGCTCCGGTGGGCGGCTCCTCCAATCACTACACGACTGATTCTCTGACTTTGCCTTATGGGACTGATTTCAAGTTTTCCATTGACTTTTATTTCTCTGTGTCCAAAAAGAGTGAATGGTTTAAAGAGGAAGGCATATATAAATAAATAAGTCACAGAGAGCTGGGATGTGATGGGAAATAGTAGTCCAAACCCATGACAGTTATGCCAATCAACTTGGCATTCCTCATCTGAAACACACGAACATACGTGTGCACATGCATGACTCCTGCCAAGTCCGGATGGGGTCATGGCTTGCGTGTCACTGGTGTCAGAGAGTTCATTACCTTTCCAGTGAGTTTCTACCAATCAGTGGTTGGACAGATACAAACACTGAAAATAAGATGATGTTTTCTAATGTTTCTCTACAGCAACCCTCTGTGCACCATACCTGCCCTGGCCCCGCCCATCCTTGCTGGAGCAGGCAGGCTTCAAGCTACTCTTATCGGACAGAGCAAGGGCTGAGCTCTCGGGGTCCAAATTGGAGTCTGGTGAGGGCTCCTAAGAGTGATGCCTATGGGGCTGGTGAGTTAGCTCAGTGGTTTCGGCTCCTGTCTTGCAAGCGCAAGGACCCGGGTTCGATCCCCCAGTAACCACATACCATACTGGGCGTGGAGACTCATTGCCCAGAAGCAATCAGTACCACATACCACAGTGTTGGGCATGGTGGTTCACACCTGTAATCCCAGCACTCAGGAGGCAGAGGCAGGAGGATTGCTGTGATGTGAGTTGGAGGCTGAGCTCAGGGCCAGCCTGAACCAGAAAAGTGAGACCCTGTCTCAAAAATAAAAAACAAAAAAATAAGAGTGATGCCTGTAGGGTTCCAGCTGGGGAGAAAGAGCTTTCTCTACTCTGTCTGTGGGTCTGGCCAGGCCAGGCTGTTACTGCAGTTGCACCTGTGCTGTGAATTCCATGGCCTCTGGAGGACTGGAGAGGCCAGGGGGAGGGGGCCGAACATGTCTCTTAATGGCTTTAATCTTCTTTCTGAGCTTCTAATACAGACAGACAGACAGACAGATGGGCGTTCATGCATGACTCTACTGGTGAGCACCAAGGCCTCCCTTCCTACAATGGCTCTGTGGGAACAGTCCTTGTCTGTCCCTCTGTCTCCACAGCATGCGCTTCCAGTGACACCTGTGGATCTTCTGCTACCTGAAGGGTCCCTGGGCCCCTCCTCATCCAGCTTGCTTCCTTCCCACCAGCTTCCGGCTCCTGCTACCTCCCAGATGCCCAGGGCTCCCAGCTATGTCCCTCCTGGCTCCTCCTAACTGCAGCATCCTCAGCTTCCCCTGTCTGTCCCCGGGGGTCCAGTGCATGAGGCCTTTGCTTTCATCCTGTCCAGCTGTCATCAGCAGGCACCAAAGTAAGCCCACCAGAAAGGCCAGGAAGGGACCAGGCAGACTCCGGGCTCAGCAGGCAAGGACCCTCCTGCTGCGCACCAGAGCTGTCCGTCCCCTTTGATGGCTCAGAAAGTCTCCAGCCCTGTGCTGTGACATTTATGCCCATCCTCACTGCCACCTCCACCCAGCAGGGCCTTCCCTCAAGCTGAAGAAGCCAGCGTGGGATCCCAGTGGTCACAGTTCCTGCTGTGACAGCCACCAGCTGGGGACAGGGTGGGAGTTTTCTGAGCTCTGGGGCCAACATCCTTGCAGAGGATTGGGCTAGATTTTCCTGTGGACCCTTTTTTTTTTTCTTTAACTAGTCCAAAGTGAATGATAAATTGGCTATAGGAACCTTTTCAGAATTTGAAGCCAAAAGAAGATCCCAGCTCCCAGTTTGCAATTTAAATTTGATACAAGTGTCTGAGGCCCCAACCGGATAGGGCCATCCACAACCACCAGCTACGGATACACAAGCGCTGAAGGCTGGCTACCAGATATCCCCCCAGGGTTATGTGACAATGGCTTGGTCCTGGGGTGGCACTATTGGGAGGTTGTGGAAGCTAGGAAGAGTGTGGCCCCGCTGGAGAGCTTTAGGTCACTAGGCCTTCCTTTGAGAGGGTAGTGGGACTTTGGTACCTCCTCCTGCTCTCTTCTGTCTCCTGGCTGATGAGGTGCATGGTTTTGAAGTATCCTGAGCTTTCACCATGATGTGCTACCTCACCACAGACCCAAAGCCATAAGACCCATCAGTCATAACCAGAAACCCCCAAGCTGTGAACCAAAATAAACTTCTCTCTTTATAAATGAATTGTTATTGGGTATTTTGTTATAGTAATGGAAAGCTAATACAACGGGACTTTAGGCAATGTCTTAAGAATCAACGCTGTCTAAGGACAGTCCTTAAAGGTAGTGGCCTCTCTGTCCAATCTCATTGATTCACCTGCAAATTGTGGAGGAAAGCCTGCCTGGGAATGCCAATCAGACTCCCCAAAAAGGGACACAGCAGGAAAGATGTCCAGCATAGTCCTCAATGGTCAGATCTGAACAAAGAGAGGTGAAATGGGTCACTCTAAAGACACACCACCTTCAAATTCCTGAAGCATGGCTCTGCCTCCTGAGGGTACGCAAACATCGGTGAGGGAAGAGAGGACAGAAAGGGTCACATGAAGAAGGATGGAGGATGACATGTGTGGCTGTGTGTATTATTGTTTTTCAAAGGTATTTCTTTCAAAAGGAGGCTTGTCCCCTGTCTGAGCTCAGGGTCTCCGGCATCCAGTAGAGACCCTTTTTCACCCATCAGTGGGCACTCCTGACCCCAAGTCCTTTGTCCTGTGCCCATCCTCCGAACTGCACACAGACAATTCCCCTGTGGGTGAGGCTGAAGGACGGGCCTACTTACCAGGCGTGGGGAAGGAGGAGTAGGGCAGGATGTGGAGCCACATAAGGCTGCAGGGGCCTCAGAGAGCTCAGAATCCACCACTCCAGACCGAGCCCCACCCCCCACCAGAGCTGGGAGGGGCAGGGTGCTCACACCTTGGCTGTCCACAGTGGTGACACCTATAAGCTACACTCAGAGTCTGTGTTTTAATTATGATAGCAGCTGTCATGACAGAGCTCCTCCCGTCTACCAGAGCCTCAGAGAGCATGGCCTGTGACTGCTGTGACTTTCTGGGCAGCTCACTATCTCTGAGCATCAGTTTCCCTGTCTGTGAAATGGGGACACTAGACCTCTCTCATAGCAGGGTATGGAGCTTGGTAAGTGTGAACTGCTGTTTATAGCGGCTACCACCACTTACAGCAGCTGATACAACTTAGCCCTGCTGTGAGTGAGAGATACCTCTTCCAACAGGTGCAGTGAAAACCGAAGAGTTTATTAAAATCTAAAGACCACCTGCCTGAAAACCAATTTTCTCCTTGTTAAAAATTGAGATAAACAGAGGGTTCAAATGTTGAAAAGCCTGTAAATACCAAATATGACTTTCTTCTTAACGGAGTCAGAGTGTCGAGGAGAACTTGCAGGGACTCTCTCCTGATACCTCATCCACCTTCCCTTCTTGCCTGCCCTCCAGAATCACCTTCTCCACCTGGGGCCCACTCACCCCACACTTTGGGAAGCAGCCAGTGGTTCCTGGGAAATGGGGTAAGGAACCTCTCTCAGGGGAGACAGCTGTTGGTCTTCTCAGAGGCTTTTTAAAATGACTGCAGCCAGCTCTGCCCCAGCCCCTCCCACACCTTCTTTGGTGTGGTCTTGGTCAGGTGAGAATTCAGTGTCTGAGGTGAGCTGTGACTTATGGGAGAGGTTCCCATGAAGAGCCTGCCGGCTGAGGCTCACGTGAGGTGAGAGGCAGTGGACAAAGGGACACTGGCCCTTGGGATGGGAAGGGGATGTTGTTTCCCTTCTACATGCATCCGCGTTTCAGAGATGTTTTGTATCCACTTTCTTCCATTTTTGGCCAACCCAGCAAAAATTCATGTAGACGATGATCAAGCCAAGACTCGAGACATCCCGGATCCCAAGGGTGAGATGAGACAAGATTCCTAGATCACCACCTCATGCTCGACGCACCAGGTCAAGAGTTCTGTCAAGACTCAATCAGGATACATCATAAAACATGTAATAAATATTTAAATAGATAAATGAATATTCATGCTATGAGTCACAACTGAATTACTGCTTTGTATTGCACACCAAGCAACAGCGGCTAAGGAATTTACATACGTTATCTAATTAGAAATATAAAATGATCTTATAAAACAGTGGTGATTAGTTCATCACTGAGGAATTGTGTTAAACTCATAGTGTAGGAAGGGGACACCAGTGGCTTCAGAAGATGGCTTTGTTAAGATTTGTGTAACCATGGAAACATGAAACTTCCTGAGGAGTATTCAGGCAAAACAGATCTAAAGGAGTCCGTTGCCCCACTCACTCAGTACCCACATTTACTCTTTCCTAATGCCTTGTTCTTCTCCACTGCCTTTCTCCAGCCCTACAAAAGAGAGTTTCCCTGTGTCCCATCCCAAGTCAGTTCGGTGTGCTGCTCACGAGGTCAACAAAGGAAATTGTGTTTCCTTCGGAGAGAATGTTGTCCACAGAATTCTATAAAGGCACATTTTCAAAAAAATAGAGCACAAAGCAAGATTTTTAAAATGGGAAAAACAAAGGTACTTTGAATTATCATGGGGTCCTTTGAATTCAGATATACTGTAGAGTGATGTCATGTAGAAATAATGACAATTTTAGTTGAATCATCTTTCTCCTCTTCCATATTCTACCTACTGACAAAGATAATTACTTCCAAAAAAAATTTTCCTGAATAGAGCAAAAATCCAAAACACCTAACAGTGAGAAATACTGAAAGCAGAACTATCTGATGTGGCTTGGTGCGATATTAGAGCGTGTTTCTTCTGAGGATTAAAATTCAAAGGTGAGGTTATATAGGATTATCTATTTTCATACATGTACTTAACAGTAATAAGTGATGGCATGTGTATATACACACAGATGACTTTATTGAGTTGTACACTCAGGATTTTTGTATTTTATGTGTATAAATTACATGTCAGTATTAGTATACAAGTTAAATCATGCAGTAATGGCAAAATGAGTTTGTGGTTGTTGTTTTGAGACAGTCTCACTATGTAGTTCAGGCTGGCCTCGAACTCATGGCAATCCTCCTGCCTCTGCCTCTGGAGTGCTGGGATTACAGGTATGCATCGTCATACCCTACCAAACTGAGTTTGTTTTTTTTTTTAAACCAAGCAACCAACTGAAGACACTTTAATGGAAATAGAAAATAGAGACACAGTATTTTCAAAAGCATACTGACAAAATATCTTTAAAGTCCTGGAGTTCCAACAAAATGGCTTTGGTAGGGAATCTAGCCAAGGTGTAGAGAAGGGAAAAATGAAAGGGTGAGAGGCTACCGAACTAGAACATGTTTTGGGTGACCTTACAGAGCAAAGACACAGGAGGTGGGTGCCATAACCCACCAAGCTACTTGTGTTTAGGAATGAGAGAACCAGGTTCAGAGCAACAGAAAACCAGCTTTAAATAATCTCCATCTCTCAAGAATTGCTAGAGCCCTAGACACATTACAGGAGCAAAAACAAACCCTCTCTAGAGAAGAGGCACCTACTGGCTAAGAAATTCTTTTTAAGAGGTTTTTTGAGACAGGGTCTCACTTTGTGGTTCAGGCTGGCCCTGAGCTCAGCCTCAAACTCACATCACAGCAATCTTCCTGCTTCTGCCTCCCGAGTGCTGGGATTACAGGCGTGAGCCACCATACCCGGCACTGTGGTATGTGGTACTGGTTGCTGCTGGGGTGAGTCTCCATGCCCAGTATGCTATGTGGTTACCGGGGATTGAACCCGGGTCCTTGCGCTTGCAAGACAGGTGCTGGAACCACTGAGCTATATCCCTAGCCCCAAGAAATTGTTAATGATTAAAAAGTATTTCTGACCCATTGGTTCAGACCCTACTAATGGCCTCCTGGAGCACCAAAAAGGTGAAAAAAATGTCAGCTGGGCCTGGGGAGGTCTAAAACGAAAGTTTGCAGTATAAGTTTACTTACCAGCAAAATGTGCTAAGATACTTTTCAAGATCTGAAAAGAGACAAACATGTTCACTTCTGTCTATCATTGCAGTAGAAGTAGCCAATGCGGTAGAGCAAGAAAAATAAAATGGAACGCTAGAGAGGACTGGGGATTTACTTCAGTGGTTCCAGCACCTGCCTTGCAAGTGCAAGGTTCCAAGTTCAATCCACATACAACAATGTGGGGAGTGGTGACTCATACCCACCAGAAATCAGTACCACACACCACAATTCTGGGCGTGGTGGCTCACACCTGTAATCTCAGCACTCAGGAGACAGAGGCAGGAGGATTGCTGTGAATTCGAGGCTTGCCTGGGCTACATAATGAACTCAGGGCCAGCCTAACTACAAAGCGAGACCTTGTCTCAAAAAAAGAAAAAAAGGAATGTTAGAGAAAAAGAAAATAATTTAGTAATAGATTTCTTTATTGTACAGACAGAAAATCCAAAATAATGTGCAAGTAAACTGTCCTAATTAACCAGGAGCTTAGCCATGTTGCTTGAGAAAGGTCACTACATAAAAATCAATAGCAATTGTATTTACTAGCAATAAGTTGCAAAGAACAGAATTAGTATACTTGCAAAAAATAATAAAATATTATTAAGAAATATGAACAACATATATAAAACAAAGCTACAGGTTAAGGTCATGGATCAGAAGCCCTATATAGTTTCAACATATCTTCATTTTTAATTCTCACACAGTAATTGTACATATGTATAAGACATGAGGTGACATATCAATATGTACTGTATGTACAATGCATAAGGATCAGGATAACTGTCATATGTATCACCTCAGATATTCACTATCTCTTTGTCTTGTTACAATCCAAGATCCTCTCCATGCTAGGAGGACAGTATTTTATTTTATTTTATTTTATTTTTGAGACAAGGTCTCACTATATAATCCAAGCTGGCCTCAAACTCACAGCATTCCTCCTACCTCAGCCTCCTGAGTGCTAGGATTACAGATGTGTACCACTATGCCTGATCATGATATGTATTTTAAAGACACCAATTCTTCCTAAACTGATCTGTAAATTTGATCAGGTCCTACTGAGGAACTCTATAGGAGCTGCTCTCTAAGCCTGTGTGGAAAAATAGTTCTGCTACAAAGGATGAACAGTGGAAGTCAATGTGAGCCTTGCAAATTTCCAGCTAGTATACGGAAAACAATTGATCAGTATGCTCCCACATGTGCCCTGAAATTCATCACCAAGCCTGGCCTGAAGCCACATCTACTGTGTGGGTGCTCTGAGCCAACGCTTGGATCCATTTAAGAAGAGTAAAGCAAATCTACTCTCAGGAGTAAAAAGACACTGCTGATGTCCAGCACTGGCTCTGGAAATCCCCAACAACTTCACTGAACTTTACTTTGCTCAGTATCCCAGCCCTGCAGTTGCCCAGCCCTGCTTCCTAGAAGCTTTATCGGAACTCACTGCTTGGAAGCAGACTTGTATCACAGTCTGACACTTCATGCAGCCTTAGCAAGCTCCTTTCCTATTTTTCCCACATATGAGTAGGTCTAAAGAAAATGTATTTATCAACTTTTAATACCATCATGGGGAATAAAATAGGTATTTAAGAAGAAGTTGGGAAAATATGCTCTCCTTAATAGCAAGATTTGTTATAAGAAAATCATCACTAAGACAGTGTTGTTTTGACACAGGGTTGGCCAAATAGACCAAGATAAAAGAATAGAGAGCCCAGAAGCCTTGTCTCACACACACACACACTACTGATATTTAACAAAGGCAGCTCCACAAGAAAGTGGGAAAACGATATTTTTAATAAAGCTAGAATATTGGATATCTGTATAGAGGAAAAGCAAGAAAATCTTACTTCACAGTCACATAAAAATCAAGCCCAGCTGTATTGTAGAAAACATGGAAACTTCTAGAAGATAATATGGGATGCCATCTCCATGGCCCTAGCGTAGGGAAAAATCTTATTTATCAGGATTTTTAAAAAGTACTAACCAATAACAAATTACTGTTCAAGCCCCAGGATCTTCTTGTCCATTAAAGAACAACTATTTAAAGATTAGGAAGACAAACCACAGAGTGGGAGAAGATATTTGTAACACACATAACTGATGACGGCAGTACACTCAAAAAAGTAAAAACAATAAAACAGTACGAAATAGACCTGCTAAAGAAAAATGGCCCAAGTCTTCAAAGAGAGAATTCAGTCTTGCTCATTGTCACAGAAATACAAACGAGATAGAATTCAGTCTGAAACATGACTTTGGACCTCTAAAACACACAGGAGGGACAAAGGGAGGGAGGGATAAGTACCCTGGGGTTAAAATTAATGAACAAAGACAGCCTTTGAGGTGGTGGATCTGTGTTGGTTGAGTGCCATAGTTTGGGTCTTCAGTGTCCCCCAAAGGCCTGTGTGTTGGGGCTTGGTTGCCAGGCCATGTAGGAAGTGGTACGACATGGAAGGGGTGGGGCCCAGCGGGAGGTTTCGGGTCACTGGGAGGTGTGGCCTCACGGGGAATTGTGGAGCCCAGCTCTTTCTCTTTGTCTCTGTCTCTCTATCTCGCCATCTCTAATTTCCCCACGGCAAGATGAACATCTTTGCCCCACCATACCCTCTCACCATGAGGTGCCACCCAAGACCCGAGACATTAGAGCCAATCAACCATGGACTGAAACCACTAAAGCTGAGCCAAAATAAACCATTCATTATAGCACACTGGATTGATGTACCCTGGTGATTTCCTACTATGAACATCTGTACCATAATGCAAATAAACACACAAATTCATGTGAGTATCTGTTTGCATTTCCCAAACACGAGTCAGAGATGTGCGCAAAAACTCAATAAGATCCCATTTATGGAAATCCAACCTTAAGCAAAATCAACTATATTGTTTAGAAGTAAGCATGGTAACATAATGAAAAAAAAAAAAAAAAAGTGGTCTCTGCACAAGTTAGGACAGCAGAACAGCAGGGGGGTGGCAAGGAAAAGTGACCGGGACATGAGGTCGGGTTTTCAGGACACCGGCTGAGATTGATCACTCTGTGTGTCCGCTTTCCAGTAACGCATGGACCATAGAAGTCTGCTTGGGGCGCTTTCCTGAACATGTGTTATGTTTCTGAATAAGTGAGCCTGGCTTGGCTAAGGGGTTTGGCATGAGAACTAGCTGTGCCATCTAGGATATTTGGTGGACAGTTTCCAAGGTTTAGATGAAAATATGTCTAAAGCTTACACTCAGAAAAAAAGCATTTCATAAAAAACACCATGCTGATAAGAGTAAACTGAGACTTATGTTTGGATTTTTCCCAATTCCTTTGAAAGGAATTCCTGAGAATTCCTTTGAAATGAAAAGCAGTTGAAACAAGTACCACATGTAAAGGAATAAGAGGGTAATTAATTGTCTGATAGGCCTTCATACAGTCTTTTTGATATATTTTTCCCAGAAATGGAAAATGTGCATTTCTCTAATGACTGAACTTCAAATCCATTACAAATCAGTGGTTTTTAATTCTTTGATTTCAACAAAACTAAAGGACGACTTAATCAAATCATTCGCTGATAAACTATTAAAAATGGTTTTGATGACCTCCCATGATTTTTAGCCTGTAATTCATAAAAAGTTCCAAGAACTATAATAGTGTGAGCAGGGGTTTTAGTGCTCACTTCTTTAAAACAGTAAACAGGAGGAGAAACTAGAGCTCCTCTTATTCTAGCAACAAGTAATATTCAGTGGTAGAAAATTGAATCAATTAGTTGAAAAATGTTTCCATTCATCATATTAATGAACATATTTCTCAGTTTTAAAAAATTTCATGTC
Source organism: Petromus typicus (assembly GCA_004026965.1). NCBI lineage: Eukaryota > Metazoa > Chordata > Mammalia > Rodentia > Petromuridae > Petromus > Petromus typicus. Next base: position 14,713 of record PVIR01003405.1, on the reverse strand, counting down.
TATTTTTATAGAGTTTTAAAATATACTTTGATTGTTTTTAGTCATGTATATTCATTAAGCTTATAACCTAGCTCAATCCAGGACAAATTTTTAATCCTTGAAGATTTATGGTCACAAGTGTGTGTGTGTGTGTGTGTGTGTGTGTGTGTGTGTGTGTGTGTGAGTGATTTCATTTACAAGACACTGGATACTGCAAACTAGATTTTTCAAACATAAAAATATCTTGGATGAGATCCTGTAAGATACATGTAATGGAAATAAGCATTCAAGAAGAAAAATCATTGACCTGGAATTTAACTTCTAGAGGCTTATGTTCATGAATTTTAAATAGACGATGGACAATATCAGATTACTATAAAATTTATACTTTTTTGACTACATTTCAAAGTGTGACATGGGAGTCTGAGAATGAAAAGTTTCAGTAATTCAGTTACATTCTTTGCAACTATGTAAACTAAAAAAAATTAAGACATTAATTTTAAAATGTTCATAAATGGCTTAACAAACTAACACTTCATTCTCTTACATAAGTGAAGGTAGAGGCCAGTCCTCCAATGTTGTACGGTGCTCTTGGAAGTCATCAGAGGCTCAGGGTTTTCAGTCCTTGCTCTGCTGTCCTTGGCAAGTGGCTTCCACCTCAAGGCTACAGTGTGGCTACTGGAGCTCCAGCCATCATGTCTGTGCTTGGGAAATTCCCGGGAAGAGCCACAACAGCTTTACCAGAAGCCTTACCAAGCCACATCTCACCAGCCACTCCTATCCATCAGGGAGACTTGCAAATGGAATTTTTCTCCTGGGTACATTGCCAGGAGTCCTGTTACCAAGGAGAAGATGAGAACCTATATTTGGCAGGCAATTCAGTCTACTAAGCAATCTGCCACAGACAGCACAACTCCACGATCATCAAATAGGAAACATGCATGTAATCTGGTTATTGCTACAGTGGACTGTTGAGTTACGACAGGCCTGACATATGAACAACTTGGGTTATGACCAGAATTTTACTTTTAACTTATGAACAAAGTCTTGAGTTATACCTGAATGCTGGCTGCATATGCTTCCAGACAGTCTCAGATACAGATTTAACCCTTAAAGAGCTCTGCAAGGACCATTGCAACATCTTTTCCTTGGGAAGTTCACTGAGAAATCCTGGATCAGTGTCTAAGGACACAGAGATCTGCCTGTGGACAGGAGAGAGACTTGGAAGGCTCAGCCTTCCACTGACGAGCTTGAGTTACAACCAGCCCGTGTAAACAGTGGAGTTCGTAAGTCAAGGGTCCACTGTTTCTGTAAAAACATTTCCCAGTGGACTCATGGTTTATCATTGGCGGGGATTTCAAATTATTTTTACTTACTTCCTTCACTTTGCTGTATTGACTTTGTTTGTTATAATAAACATAGTCACTATTATGAAAATATTACAAGGGGCCGGGGATTTGGCTCAGTGGTTCCGGCACTTCTCCTGCAAGCGCAAGGGCCTGGGTTCAATCCCCGCTAACTACATACAATACTGGGCATGGAGACTCACGCCCAGCAGCAGCCAGTACCACATACCACAGTGCTGGGGGTGGTGGCTCACACCTGTAATCCCAGCACTTGGGAGGCAGAGGAGGGAGGACTGCTGTGATGTGAGTTTGAGGCTGAGTTCAGGGCCAGCCCGAACTACAAAAGCGAGACCCTGTCTCAAAAAAAAAGAAAATATTACAGATATTGTCCTAAGCTAAAAAGAGGCAAACTAGGAAAGTAAAAGTAAAAATCAAAGACATTTTCATCAGCAGACCTGAATTTAAATTCCAATCTGATAAGAAAGTGCAGCAGACTGGAATGTGCCTTCACTGCTCCTGACTCAGGAGGTTGACAATGACTCCTTCAGGAAGAGAGGCTCATTCCCAAAATTCTCTCAGCCAACCTCTGCACCATCACGTGCTGGGGACCAGACAAAAGACAGACTTGCCCCATTTGCACAGGTGGCCTGTGCTCATTCTGAGGCTCACCTGGGTCTGAGGAGCCCCCTAGCCACACACCCTGGTGACCACCTGCTCTTCGGGGTGCAGAGAGTTCATGAACGTCGTGCAAAAGGATCCTGCACCTGGATCACTTGCATGAGGCCCTGAATGGTGAGCTGGCAAGGCCATGGCTGTGGACTGTCTACTTGTAGAACCCTGCCATCACTATTGCTGACATTTCTCCTAGGGTCACACTGTCCCCAAGTCATGGTGGGGTTCTGTAGCTTTGTTTCCTAAGAAAGTACTGAGACACAAACCTTGGTGTGCAGTTCATAAGGAGCCTAGGAAGGCCAGCAGGCCACCTTCTCCCTCCAAGCCTCCAACCTCTAACCCTGGTAGAGACACAGACTCCAAGGAGAGTGCTTCCCTGCCAGGGACTTCTGGCATCATCCTTATTTGCCCTCTGCCCAGAGATGAGTCAGCAGCTCTACAACCAAACAGCAGGACCGAGAGGGCCAGCCTGGTCCCCCTGCCTCATGGCCCCCGTATGTGAGCTGCTTCCTCCTCACTAGAACCTGGGTGCAGCAACCCGGAAGTGCTCACCGAGGGCTGAAAACACATCTGGCCAGTTCCCATGAGAAGCAACTGGGCATCTCAGAGCGGGTAGACTGTACATGGGATAGAAGCTGCCGGGCACTTCCGTGCTCTCCCCAGCCTGTTCAGACACTCACATCAACCAGAAGAGCCTTGAGCTGAGGCCCCTGCATAGTGAGGGCAAAAGCTGCTTCTGACTGGGGCTTCCCAAGTGAGATCTCCACAGCTGTGCATTCATGTTTGAGATCTTAAATGTTCCCCAAAAGGGTATAAGCGAAGGGTTCGTCCATTAGTCTGTGGAGCTACTGGGAGATGTGTTGGTTAATTTTCATTGGCAATTTTCCTCCTGGAGAGGCAGCTGGGCTGTAAGGGCACCGCCATCTTGGTCAATTCCCTCATGGATGAGTTCGTAGCTGAATGTGCCAGTAGCAGTGTGGGCCATTTCTGGAGGAAATGCATCATGGGAGTTTGACCTGGGAACTACATAGTCCCTGATCCCTTCCTTGCTGGCACCCATGACTTGAGTAACTCTGTCTGGCCATGTCCTTCTGCCATGGTGTCTCCACCTGGGGGCCAGTGATCATGGAGTGAACCCTCTGAAACCATGAGCCAAAAACAAACCTTTCCCCTCGGGCATTTGTCACAGCAGCAGAGAAGGGCTAACAGATGGGCAGAACAGGAAGGAAGCCCATGGAAGTGCTTCCCTGTGCCGAGGGTAACTACTTTCATCTCAGGCTCAGGCTAGTGTGCCGGACGCCCTCGGCATGCAGACAGATGGAATCTCACAAGCCCTGGAGCCTCTCTTTCAGGCTGTGGGCCAAGGGCCGCCTCCTCACATCCCTAGCCTGAGGCTGTGGAAGGCCTTACCTGCTGTTATCCACCATCCCACCAGGGTACCCACCATGCCCAGCAAGTCCTTAATTCCCAGCCCAGGGTGGCCAAGCTCTGAGTCCCACAGGGTTTGGGCCTTCAAGCATCCCCTAGCTGTCCCTAGACCACAGGAAACCAATCCCCTCAGTGTATTTCATACTAGGCTCATGATGCACACACTCTCTGCTACTGCCTTGGCTCACCCTGGGCCTCTCTTCTAGCCCATTGCCACACAGGCAATGCCAAAGTTGATGCTTCTCCAGGCGGATTCCTGAGGAGCCTGCCTACCAGGTCCCAGGCTGCGGACAGCCGGGGCAGAGCTCTTTTGACTGCAGACTGGTGCCACCACCTGGTGTGGAGTGGGAATGACACCCTCCCTCCTCATCCGGCCCTGAGAGCCTCTGAGGGAGGCTGTAAGTGTCCAGGCCCCGCCAGGATCCTTCCCTCGGTGAGAGATACGAAGGGACAGACTTCAGGCACAAGATCCACCACTGCCGCTTATCATCCAGCTAGGTGTCACGACTGTCCCCCAAATTCTCACACACGCAGTAGGTGTTTGGATCGCTGGATCTGTTCCCAGCCACCAGGCCATCGCTGCCAGTCTGAACCTGGGCGCATGTTTGTTCTCCTTTCTCAGGTGAGAAAACTGCTGTCTGGAGAGATGAGTATTCACAAGGTCTCACAGGTGTCCCAGCAGAAAGTAAATGCCAGCCCCCTCCAGCCATGGGGATTATAAAAGGTGACCAGAGGGTCCCACTGGTGATATTTCCTGCCAGGGAGCAGACGATGGCCTGGGATGGGAGACAATGAAATGTCACCAAAAAAAAAAGTGGTGATGAGACTCCCCCGGCCAGACTCCACAAGCCCTGTGCCTGGCTGTCCCCCTGGTCCCTCCCCTTTCCAAGACGTGCTTGTTGGAATCCAAGGTGTGACTTCAGGATCCAGCAAAGCCTCCCTGTGTCTCCAAGCTGCTACAAGATTACTCACTTGAAACCAACACGGGTGATTACACAGCAGGTGACACAGAAAAGCAAAAAGCCGAAATCTCGAAGACTAGTTGACTTGGGGGAACTGGGGAGAACCGAAGTGGGGAGGCAAGAAGGAGCCAGGAGAGCAGCCAGAGAGGGCCCTTTACCCACTGTCCCAGCCGCAGAGATGCACTTGGCTCTTCTGCCCAGATGGCAGCCAATGGCCACGAAATGTCCCGAACTGAGTCTCCGAACGTGTCCGCCAAGCGCAAGCAGGTTTCACAGCCCCTACGAGTGCCGGCCACGTGCGTATTTATCGCAGTTCTTAGAACAAGGATTCTGGCTGGGAACTTCCACATCTTCACAACCGCACCCCTGCCCCTTTGCGGGCAGCTGCGGCTTGAGCTCAGAGCTGACCCCTACTGGCCTCATCCCCACCATGTCCCCCGGAAGCTGCTCACAGCCCAGCAGGCAGCGGTGCCCTGCACCGGGCCCCAGCGCGCTCTCGGTCACGCCCGTGCTCTAATTATGTACAAAGGACGGAGGAGGGAGCATACAGGGCTCTTTTCAGTTAGAGAGAGAGGAGGCTACGTGGCTTCTCAGAGTCACCCAGCCGCCAACAAAAAGGCCAAGTTCCCCAGTCCCGCGGGTCTGCAGTCACTCCGACCCACATTCCCACATGGGCGAACGCTCACTGTCCCCCCTCCTCCTGGCCCAGACTGGAGGGATCTGGTTTCATTTTATCATTCAGCCATTTATCAACTCACTCATTCCAAGCAGCCTGGCTGGCGGAGCCCACGGCTCAGCGGAGCAAATCTTCCCTATCCAGGGGTCAGCTGAGCTTGTGATGCTAAATGGGATCCAGCTAACTGATGCCACAGAAAAATCAGACTTCATCTGGAGAAAAATGAGAAGCTCAAAGAATCGAAGAAAAACTGAAAACTCGGGTTTCCAAAAGGACAAGTTCCAGGGATTGCCGGCTTCTGAGGGCACAGGGATTATAAACAATCGGCAGAATGACATTTTGGTAAACAATCGGTAAACAGGTAAACAATCGGCAGAATGACATTTTGGACAACCAAGAGCGAAGGCCAAGACTCATGAGGGGTGTGGGATCCCCTGGGCGGCTGCGTGGTGTGGATTGCTGGGCCTTTGCCTGAGGTTTAGGTTCTGGAGCGGGACTTGAGAATCTGTGTTTTTTACAAGTTTCTGGGTGATGCTGTGTTGCTGGGCTGGGCACCTCCAGCTGTGTGAGGCTTCGTGGAGGAGCCAGGGGCATGATGGGAAACAGTGTCTCCACTCAAAGGGATCAGTTTCCCCGGAGGCTCAGAGGTGTGGATTCGTGAAGATGATTGCCTCACAGGGCTCCAACATCATCACACTGACTTGCTCACACCTAATGAGGGACAAAGGGGACCGAGGACAGGAAGGGAGGCCGCCAGTGTGACCTTGGGAACTATGTACTGGCCCCGGCGCCTCCCTCTCTGGCTCTACTTCCCTCTCTTCTTCCTGATGACCCTAAGGGGAGCATCTCTCCCCTCCCACACCCTCCTGCGGTGCTGCCCTTGCCTCAGCAGGGCAAGGCCTAAAGCAACGAAGCCAGCCAGCCATGCACCAAACCTCTGAGACCGTGGGCCCAAGTAAACCTTTCCTTCCGGTTTGACTCACCAGCACTTTCTCACAGCAACAAAAAGCTGAGCCAGCAGTTGACCTGAGAATCCCTGTGGCCAACCACAGCCCCGCTGTGCTAGGCTTCAGACACGCGTAACAGAGAGCGTCCCTTCTTGCCACATCAATGCTTTGTGAATACCTGTGATTGCTACTGTCCTGTGGCACCAACATCTTCTGGGTCATATGATGGACTTTCCCAAGTAGCAGTGCTCCAAATGTCTGGGGCTGAGTCTGAGGCCTTCTGGTCCCTGGGCTAAACATCTCCAGTCACTTCTGCCACCAATCATTTCTGCCGCTCTTCGTGAGGCATGTAGATGAGTCCCCTTGTATTCTTTTTTTTTCGCCCCCCTCCCTCCTTCTTCTTCTTAAGGACTCAAAACCTCACTCCCTGGGGCAGGCAGTCTGCTCACTGCAAGCCTGGTATCTGCCAGCCCAGTTGTTTTGCTCGCAATACAGCAGCAGACAAGGAAAATGCTGGAATTTTAGCAGGGATCAAAATGAAACCCAAGTCTGCAGATGCATCTCTCTAGCGTCCAGTGGCAGGGCTATAACCTCCATCTGTCTAGTTAACATGTTTCTGTTAATGTACACTGAATGACATTAGCTTTGTCCATAACCACATCCTGCCACTGACTTGTTACCATTCTGCAGAAATCTTTAGCAATATTGACATCTAGCCAGCCCTGTTCTGGACATCTCATGGGCACAAGAGAGGGGGGAGCCCTCTCTCAGCCTCACGAGACCCACCATTAGTGTCAATGAAATGCTGGCTAACCGTCAACTGGGCCAGATCTCTGGATTCCAGAGGAGAGAGCGAAAGTGTCTCCATCATCAACCCCACACCTGGGCCCTGACCCTCCACGCTGTGGAAAGGGCCCCTACGGCTTGAGCTTCCCTCAACTCCAGTAGACGGGTTCCCCACTGTCCCCTTTAGGGGGATCCTGAGAGGTCAGCTCTGAGACCTAAGCTTCAGAGATCCCAAGCCAAAAAAAGATCCACAGACCAACAGCCTCATTTAACAAAGGGCCAGCATGAGAACTGGGATCCCGAACCAGCCCTTCCAGCCCTGAAAACTGTGCTCTGTCCACCGTGCTAGTCAGATAGTCAGGAGCGGCCATGGGTGGAGACTAGAGTATGGAGAAAAAAGGGGACACAATTTGCTCATGAATGAGCCACTCAGGAGGCACAAAGAGAAAAGTGCGAGAAAATGCATTTCTAGGTCATCAGTCAATGGATGCAGTTTAAGGAATGTGGGGGAAGGGCTGTTGCCTAGAATGAAAAACAGTCAACGTCAGAACATGCTTCAGTGTGCCCAGCAAAAGCCGCAGCTCAAAGTCCAGCAAGCTTTTATGTTTAAATTCATTGTGCCAGGGGTTGAGACAAAGAGCTAAGCTTTCAAGGCGACGGGGTAGAGGCAGCCAGGTGCACCAAATCCATCTCTTGGTCTGATAGTGCAGATTCGATGGCTGTGACAGGTGAGTTGGCTGGTTCACCTGCTGGCCCAAGCACGCAGAAGGACTTAGGGGCAGCTTCTCTGTGAAGCCACATCACCCCTGCTATTAGCTGCAGCACAGGAGGGACAGGTGGACAGACAGGAATGAAAGATGGCCATAGGGGGAGGGGAAGGGCAAAAGGAAGGAAGGAAAGTCCCCTGCCCTGTACACCTTGATTTCACAGGGCTCCATTTCATTATAATAGGACTGAGCTTCCTGGGGTGAGTGTGTTGGTGGCCTTCCCATTACTGGGGCACAAAGCACCAACATCCATAACTTGAAGGAGAAAAGATTAATTTAGTTCACATCTTCAGTCTGTGATCAGCTAGCTCCTTAGCAGAGGCATTGTGGCAGCCAGGGAGCAGAGCAGGGACATGGTGCCAGAAGAACAGAGAAAGGACCACATACATACCTAAGGTCAGGCCTCCATGACCCACCCAGGAGCCAGCTTCCCTAATCTACTCAGTGCTTCTTGTTTTGTTTTGTTTTGTTTTGTTTTTTTTGAGACAGGGTCTCGCTTTGTAGTTCAGGCTGGCCCTGAGCTCAGCCTCAAACTCCCATCACAGCAATCCTCCTGCCTCTGCCTCCCGAGTGCTGGGATTACAGGCATGAGCCACCACGCCCGGCACTGTGGTATGTGGTTGCTGCTGGGCGTGAGTCTCCACACCCAGTATGGCATGTGGTCACCGGGGAATCGAACCCAGGTCCTTGCGCTTGCAAGACAGGCGCCGGAACCACTGAGCTAACTCCCCGGCCCTACTCAGTGCTTCTTAACCTGGGGACACTCACATCTAGTCACGGTCACAGCTTGCACATGTGTGCTGCTGGCTACCTGCCAGACACGGCTCTAAGCACTTTGCTGATTTTGGTTTTTCCCAATAACTGGGTAAGGAGATGTGCGACTGCTGCCCTGTGTCTGATCTCCATATTACATGCAGCTTCGAATCCCGTAGGCCAGGGATACAGCCTGGCCTGAGAAAGTCCACCTGCAGGGAAAAATTGTCCGTATCTGCTGCTGAGCAGAACCTTTTCCTAACAGTGAAGGGGAAAGACTAACATTAGCATCATTTGCAACAGAAGCTTCCTGAACCCCTAAAGCTCAGTGGCTGCCTCACTTACTTTTCTCTCATTGCGAGACAACACTTACATTTCTTGTGTGGTGCTGGTACACATACATGACACATCGCAATTCTTTTTTCTCGTTCTTTCTCCTTCTCTCCTCCCCAATCCCTCGGTATTCTTCCCCTTTGAGAATGATCTATCTCCCTCCTTTCTATTAGCTGTCTTTTATTTTGCTCTTTAATTTATTTTCAGTTTGGGTTTCTCCTATATGAAAAATTGGTGATATTTAAACTTGTGTGTCTGACTTACTTCACTTGACATTGTGGTCTCCTGATGTGTCCCATTCTCTTGTAAGTGACTCAAGCTTATCCTTGATTCTGACTGAATAGTGCTCCACTGTGCATAAGTACTACATTTTCTTTATCAAGTCATCTGTTGATAGGCCACTGCCAAGATTTAGCTATTATGAATTGTGCTGCCAAAAAGAATGGCTATGGGTGTGTCACTGTAATATAGTATTATTCTTCACAAACAGAAATGAATGAAAACATACTGATTTAAAAGAAATTAGAGAATAAAAAGATGACTTTGAAAAGGGCCTCAAGTTGTTACCATTGCCAAGGGAATGGAGGTCTCTACCCTCTTATAGCTACTTCTAGCCAAAAGTGGCTTTAGGGCCCTACCTATCAGATTATGTGCTCTCTAACCCTAGGATGTTGTGGCTCACTGGGGGCAGAGGTGAACTGTCACTATACAATGAGAAGAGAGCTAGTGCCTGTATGTGGAAAACGGTTGGGTTGAGTGTACAATGGGAAAGAGTTTGGAGAATTTGTTAAGGAGTCCTGTGGTGAATTTGTTAAAAGAGAGATATTAGACAGGGTGCTAGAGCCTCTACTGATCTGCACTAGAAGAGTCACAACCAGAGTCTTGCTTTTTGAAGACAATCCTCAGATCTCCCAGAGGTTCACAAGAGTAGCTTTCTTCTTTTTGATGGTCTTTTTCCTCAGATGGTTCAGGTGGAGCTGGCTTTGTCCTAGAAAGGTGGATCCAGCTCTCTATTCGTGCTGCCTTTACTGTAGTGCCTGTGGAAAGGATCAATGAAAGGGGGCCCTTCCTTCCTGGTTTTAATTGATCTGCAGGAGTCCCTCCTTTCAGAGCTCTATGAGAGAAAGGGCTTCCCATGTTACACATCAAATGGACTCGTATTCAGGCCAGTTTGAGGGCTATTTAAATCCTCGTGAGAGCCATTGGCTTCATCAGAGCCGAGGCTCAGAGATCTCTCTGCAAAGTTTTCCCAGAGTTCTCTGTAGGGTCTGGCTGCCTGTCTTGACCTTTCAGGAGGACAAAGGTATCCGTGCAGGTATTTTATTCCCAAAAGTCTTTGCTATCCCCTGAGGTGTTTGAGAGGTAAAAGAACCCTTGTCCCTCTGAAAAACCCTTAGGGAGGATTTCTGGAGTCTTTGAATGGCAAAATTTCTCTCCAAGGCTTTTGAAAGTGAAAATCCCATTTCAAGGGAAAAAAAAAAAAAAAAAAAACATGCTTGGACAGTTCTTCCACAAAGCAGCTTCCTCGGGGTCCACAGTTACTTGGGGGGTGGATGGAGAGGAGCATCCAGCTGAGGACCAGGCCCCAAGGCACCTGTAGAGTGAGATATGTCACCTGGACACCTGAGGCATCTGCAGGCACCTGAAGACACAATGCCATCACCCAGTGCAGATGCACGATGGGGCTCCATTATCTAACAATGACTCAACACAGCCAACCATGCACACATGACACAGCCTGCGAGGTCACCCAGAATGTCTTGTCTTAGTGCGTCTCAGTAAACTGATAAAAGCCACTACAGGTGCTGTTCCAGAAGATAAAGTTGGTTCCTGCTTTTTTTCGTAAGGACTGTTAAGGCACATGTTCATTCCTTGGGGAGCCTTCCCTGCCTACGTCTCCCTTCAGAAGCTCACCGGCCCAGACAGCACCCGGCTCATGACTCTCAACCTGTGTCTGCGGGGCCCAGTGGCCAAGGCGATTCACCTCCACTGTCTGTGTGTCCTGGGTTCCTAATATAAGCTTCTCACAGGCCAAGGCTTTTTCCTACAAATTTTATCTCTTTACTTGAGCATTTAGTGCTTTGGAATCATATTTTGTTCTTTTGAAGCACTGGAATTGATACTATTATTTTAGAATGTCCTTCCTTTTTTGTATGACTATTTTAGTTTCTCTTAGTTTTCAGTCTAGATGCAGTAGCTATAGGTTTTTTAAAAATAGATCTGCTTTATTAAATTGCAAAATCTACCTCTATTACAATACTTTGATGAGAATTCTTTTCATCATAAATACATATTTGTAGTTTTTCTCTTTTATACTGTTATGTCTTAAATTACATTGATTTCTCAGATATTAAACCAATTCTACATCCTATGAATAAACCCCATGAAGTCACATGCATTATTCTTTTCACATATTCCTGAGATGATCTGCTCATATTTTATTGAGGATTTATGTTCATGAGATGTATTAGTCTGTGGTTTTTTTTCCTTTTTCTTTTCTGTTTTGTTGTTGTTGTTGCTGTTGTTATTTTGAGAGAGAGTCTTGCTATGTAGTTTGAGATGGCCTTGAACTTACCCTCTAAAGCCCAGGCTTGCCTCAAACTCAGAGATCCTTTGCTTCAGCTTCCCAAGTGCTGGGGATTTTGTTTTGTTTTCTTTTTTTTTTTTAGGTTTTTTGAGACAGGGTTTCACTTTGTGGTTCGGGCTGGTCCCGAGCTCAGCCTCAAACTCACATCACAAAATTCTTCCTGCCTCTGCCTCCCGAGTGCTGGGATTACAGGCGTGAGCCACCACACGCGGCACTGTGGTATGTGGTTGCTGCTGGGCGTGAGTCTCCACACCCAGTACTGTATGTGGTGACCGGGGATCGAACCCCGGCCCTTGCGCTTACAAGACAGGCGCTGGAACCACTGAGCTAACTCCCCGGCCTGGGGATTTTGTTTCCTTTAATGACTGTTTTTCTTATCAGGATCCAGCTGATATAATAAAATGATAAGGGAACTTTTCTCTTCCCTTCCTGTTTTGAAAGTCCTAGTGGAAGCCTGACATTATTGTCCCCTTGCAACACTCCCAGTCTCCCCGTAGCAAAAAAATTTAGGAGAATAGAGTGCCCTAGGAGGTAGGGGTGGCCAAGCTGGCTGGAGGAGTGGGTGGGAACTGTTCGTTCCAAGGTCCCAGGGCAGCGCCACATGACTCGGGATGCTTTTGTAGAACTTCTCACGAGCTTCCATGAGATGTGGATAGCGTAAAAAGACCAGACATCGCCAGAAGCTCACTGCTCTGACTCCTTATGTTTGCCCCTGGGTCTCCTGACTCACGGTATACTTTTACTTTTATTTTTGTTCTCTTCATCTTTTTTCTCTTTGTTTGCTCTGCAGAGCTTGCTCTCTCCTTTCCCCTTCACCTTTATTTTCAAATAAACTTTTGGCACCACTGTTTGCCTTGCTTGTCCAGTTCTTGGCTGGAGACAAGAAGGCCCTGGAATGCTTTCATTTAATGAGCCATTTTTAAAAGAACCATCTGAGGTCAGACGGTATGAGGCCTCCAGCTCATTCACAAGGCTGTAACCTCTGTCCTCCCTCTAGTGGTAGATTTCTACCCTGTTCTCTCCCAGACTCAAGGAGACACAAATTGGTTCTCAAGTCTTAGATCTCAAAGGTAATTTATTTTCGCTTCCCCTCCACTCAGATTCCCACTCAGCCAAGAGGTGAAGGCTATCTCTAAACTTCTGTGATACTGGAATTGACTCAAAATGAGACGCTAATGCTAAGGGTGCCCCACCCTGGGTGGGGGTGTTATCTCCCCTCAGGGCAGGTAGCCCGGATAGAATGGAAGAGGCAGAGAGAAAGCGGCAGTGGTTGCCTGCTCCTTGCTGCATTCTGCCTCCCCTGCTTTGCCATGAACTGTTTCTCCCGCATGCTGCCTCTCTGCCGTGCTACCTCGAACTGGAGCCAAACAACCATGAACTGAAACTTCACAAACTGTAAGCTACAATAACACTTTCCTCCATTCTTTGACTGAATCGTGATACTAGAACACCGTGTCGACATAAAAGAATAGTAATGGAATAGTATAAACAACTCTACACACAACAAATTAATAAGAATTTGGTAAAATCTGACTCCTCAGAAAACACAGTTTAAATACAATTGATACAATTTAATAAAGTGCATCCAGTGAGGCTGGAGAAGAGCTACACGGAAGAGAAAGTATTCAAGGGACCTCTAAGCCAAGCAATTCTCAGAACTCATACAGAGTTGGAATTATTTTAATTTCTACAAGCCACAGGGGACTTTATGGATTATGTGGGCAAGGGATGCAGTTTAGGAGAAACTCCAAAAGGGTCAGATTTAGAGTAGAAGGTACTAGAGGATAAGGCGACCTATATCTACCTCAATGCTAAAAAATCAAGCTTCAAAAGGAATAAGATGAACCATAAGGCTTACTTGCCTTCAAGAGCAAAGTTAAACACAGTTGAAAATAATGCACAATACAGTCCCACTAAATCTAAGATTAAAATACTACGCATCCAATCAAAAATTACTAGAAAATGCTACTCATGCCAAGATAAAAATCAGGGGAAAAAATGATGTAGATGATAGAAACATGATAAGAGACAACTCAAATTATCACCCCATGGCCAAGTGTGAAAAAAATTAAAAGAAAATGTAATGGATTATAAGTCATAGAATTAAAGAAATATCCAGGAGTCTACAATGATATAAATGAGTGGAGCAGAAGGGATAGCTTGTCCTCGTGAGAGATCAGATGGAAAGATTAAGCCTAATCAGTTTCCTCAGTGAACATTAATAAGAAAAGGAGTACAAGGGCTAGGGATTTAGCTGAATGGTGCCAGGGTCTGCCTGGCAAGCACAAGGTCCCTAGTTTGATCCTGGGTACTACATACCACAGTGCCAGGAGTGGTGGCTCACACCTGTAATCCCAGCACTCCGGAGGCAGAAGCAGGAAGATTGCAGAGAGCTCAAGGGCAACCAGCCTGGGCTACATAGTGAGTTCAGAGCCAGCCTGAACTACAAAGGGAGACCTTGTCTCAAAAAAAAAAAAAAAGAAAGAAAGAAAAGATAAAAGAAAGGGTGTACAAGCATGCTGACATGCTACTGGGAGAAGTAAAAACACCTGAGATGAAGTTATTTACCTGGACAAGTTCCCTGGACGGAGGGAGACAGGTGAGTCCTGTGGAACTCTAATTGCTCACACCTGTATCTGAGCGAATAAAGCCAAGGTGAGCCAGCCACTCGGGGCTCCCTGCAGAGGGGGGGACGTGAGCCCCTGCACCCCTAGATGTTAACTGATTCAGTGTGTCATCATTTCTCACCCTATCACCCTCAGTCAGGTACAAGGTGGTAGGCTGGTTCCTTCACTTCCTCTTAGTACAAATTCAACTGATAAAAGAATTATGGCACTAGAAAATTACCACTCAGAAAACATCATATTAATAATTATGGCTGGCAAGAATCTTCAACAAATACTAAAAATTCAAATTATTCTAGATATTTGATTGACCCAAAAAGTAACCCCAGTTTATATTTATTACTTCTGATGGTGAAATAGTATATTTAACCGTGGAAAAACCTAACAGACACTATCTTTTTTTTTTTTTTTTAAGGTTTTTTGAGACAGGGTCTCACTTTGTGGTTCAGGCTGGCCCTGAGCTCAGCATCCAACTCACATCACAGCAATCCTCCTGCCTCTGCCTCCCGAGTGCTGGGATGACAGGTGTGAGCCACCACGCCCGGCACTGTGGTATGTGGTACTGGTTGCTGCTGGGCGTGAGTCTCCACACCCAGTATGGTATGTGGTAACCGGGGATCGAACCCGGGTCCTTGCGCTTGCAAGACAGGCACTGGAACCACTGAGCTAACTCCCCGGCCCTAACAGACACTATCTTAACCAAGTGATAAAAGTTAATATCATGAGTAAAAGACTCATGGATAACTTGTATCTCTTTTTATTTTCAAAACAGATTCTCCAGAAGTTGGTATTTGCCCGGTCTGTCCTCAAACTTGCAAAAGAAAGAACAAGCAAATAAATAAAATATGGCTTG